>JAQFYU010001645.1:0-14099 GCA_034694905.1 Ceratophysella granulata
TATTTGGTCTGGTGGAACCTAGACAATCAATTCATCAATTGTACGAGTTACCTTTTGTGAGCATACTCTGCGTTCCTACTACGGACTTTCTCCAGAGATAAAAATGAGATTTAGAGTAGACGAGACGAACAGGCAAGACTTTCCCTCGTTCTCACTCATCCCATCCGTACACACTCTGTTCTGCATATCATTTGGTGAATTAATGCAAGCCTTCAGAACAGCAAACACGTCAAGCCTTGCCCTCTTTTTCTTCCTATTAGTATTTTCATTTTCAGCTTAAATTCACTGCCCATTTGCTAAATGTGTAAAAAATTCTATTCGATGTTCACATACATTCAGTGCCTAATTTGCCAAATATGGACAAGAGACAAACCTACCAAAAATCTACACGTGGCTGTGCAACGGAATCAAATACTAGATACTAATGAATTGTTAATTAAAATAAAGGTTTGTGGAGGAGTATATACATATGCATAGGTCAATTCAAAATACCACCCGTTTTCATAAGCATTCATCGTATGAGACCTTGTAAACTTCAATTGCTGTTGTTAGGCAGACTTCACATTCACATCGGGTCAACTAGCAGAAACCAAGATTTAGTGGCATACCAGTGATTCATGTACATGGAATGATTCTCAACTGTGCATCGTTATTTTAAAATCTGAAGAAGTGGATTCCTAATCCGGTTTTGAAAATGATAAATAGCTACTGAATAGCGTATTTTCTCAGTACTTTATTCGCAGGCGAGTCAGGTAACAACAATTGGTAAACAAGACAATATAACTTATACTTACTATTACTATATAATACATTTGATAGTAACGAACTTTAGGTAGCAAATATAAAATTAGTAGCTTAGTGTTGTTGAAGGAAACAGAGTCGTCGCATTTTCTGCTGGATACACGTAATTATCGAAGTCGAAGATGAGGTTTCCGTAAGTAATATTGAGAATGAAGCAAATTATCACGCAGGAGAAGTTGAGGAACAGGCCTGTTTTGACCATGTCTAAAATCATAATCATCGAGGTTCAATTAATAGAATTCAGAATCAAAGAAAAACTAAACAAAAAATATGATACTAGATAAACTTGATTCTACAAATACTTAAGACTTTGGCTTCACGTACCTAGAATCTTCATGTTTCCAGCACCAAATACAATGGCATTGGGCGGAGTCGCAACTGAAAATACAAAATTTTAGTTTAACTTTTATTCTAAGCAAAAGTTGGAAATAGAGCAATTGAAGAATTCCTATGCCACTCATACTCATTCCATGATTTTTTACCTGGTAACATAAATGCATAGGAGCAAGAGATTGCAGCTGGAAGGGTGAGGTAGAGCGGATGAATTTTGAGATTCTTAGACTGAAACGTGAATAATTTCAATAAATTAGAAGTCACTGATGTTGCCAAGGAACATGTTTCATCATTCTTAATTACCAAATTCAGCAGAATAGGAATGATGATATTGGCAGTGGCAGCGTTCGACGCCACTTCAGTAATCGCAGCTGTGAGGAGCATCACAATAATCAGAATAACTCGTTTGTCCAGGTGCTGCAGTCCCTTCAATTGTTCACCTATCCATGGACTCAAGCCAGATACATCCGAAGCATCGGATAGAGCAAATCCCGCACCTGACAAATAACCAATGAAACATGAACATTACAGAACATTCGACGAGTGACTGTATCCGGATTACTAGAGTACTTGTATTCAGGGCTTACCCATAAGAATAATAATTCCCCATGGAAGTCGATCCTGGACAAATTTCCAATCTAACAATGATTCCGACGAACCTAGAAAACAAATATGAGTATTTGAAGTCTGTTACACGACGTATGTATAATTTTTCTCCGTTGTTTGAAATGAATATAGATTTATATATATAATTTGTAACTTCGTTAAGCCTATTAACTACAATTCATATTCGTAGAACTTCCTTAACATTTTAAACAAAAATTCGTTTATGCTAAATAGTTGCAATTTCGTAGCCTGTCTGAATTTTTGTAAGCTGAAACCCTTGGATCTAGCCTTACTTAACCATGACATTAAAGATTTGCGTGAGAATACTTAACTTTAAAATATTTACGAATAAAACTAATAAATTTTCCAAAATTTCAAACGCTATAAGAAACGCTATTGAGACACTATTAGTCGTTTTCAAGATATCATTGTCCTTAGTTTTTTAAAAGGTTTGCGCACGCTTATCCATCTTTCTACTGATAGAGAAGAAGTTGAGAGCGATATACTCCATCAACTCCAGTTTCTTTCGGAATGCTTAGTTTGAAATTAAATAGCAAGTCACCAGTTATCTAATGCCACAAACAAACACCGCCATGGGACGTGCATACATTTTGCCAATATATATATGCAAAGTTTCAGCTTGATTTGATATTTCGGGACACTATTAAGCCGAAGAAACTCCATTTTAAGAAACCAAACTGGTTTCCCATTAATTATATACAGCTGGATTTCTTTAACCAATTTTGCTCAAATTTGACACATAATGGCCACTCTGTTATACAGTGAAGACCTAAACGAACGGACCAGATTTCCAACCCTACGGGAGAAATTCCTCGATTTGGCGAACTCTGATTTTGCATGCAAATACTATACACAGGTGACCCTAGCAACCCTATTGTCGAGTTCACAAAATCGAGGAAGTTCTCCCTTTTTAGGGTGAGAAAGCTGGCCCGTTTGTTTTATGTCTTCACTGTATATCATCGCTTTATGGTCCTCGTTTCTTTGAATAAGAAAACTGGCGGCTTACAATTAATTTTAAACTAAGCATTCATAATGAGCCGGTGGCCGATAGGATGTAAACCTCAAGATAAGTCTCAACCGGAAATTGTCAGTCATTGTTATTGCCTAAGCTCAAAACAAACACTTCATCTTTACCTCCACTGAAGAAACTCAAGCTTCGCGGAATAATGAAAAGAATGACGACGACGAGCATGGCGGCTGTGGAATCTCCCACTTCCACATGAGGAATGTACTCGGCCCAGCCCTTGATAAATCTGGGGTCACGAAAGAGCCAGAGCATGACAATGAAGAAGAACAGGACAGATACTGCCTTTTCATGGAAGCTCATCGGACCCAAATCTGCGTACTTCTGCTTCAACAACTTGCTCACTTTCTCAGTGGCATCCGCCTTCACTTGAAGTGCACTCGAGTTCTTCTTTCCGAAACGAGCCCAGTCAGGAACACCGAAGAAGACGAAGACAAGGTAGGCCCAGGCAGTGGCAACGTTAATTAGCATGCCCGGCACATTGTAGGCCATCCAGGTAGCAAAGGAGAGATCTGTGTACTTTCCATCTTGAGAAATGTTTCTCCTAAACGAGTCCATCAAGACGATTAAGTCAGGTAAATCTGGTTTAGGTTTTCGAAAATGGGAAATGAAGCATTTGAATGAATAAAGCTAAGCTGCTATTCTAATTAGTGATCACGCGGAACTGTGCGACAGAAATCACAAGGCATCATGCAACATGCACATGCAACATCACAAAACGTCTTTACACAAATTCATAGCTTCTGCTTTCTTGTAAGCACATTATTATATTTAACAAAGTTTGAAGTGCTCAGATGCAAGCTCGTTTTGAAAGCAGTAGTGTAAAGCTACAACAGCTTTAGCCATGCACTCTCGTATATAGCAAATGCAACTACAATATATATAATTTAGATTCGAAATCGACTAGAAGTACACCAAATCCAATGAACAAACCTTTTGTGGACGACGAAATGTGAATAGAGGACAAGACTACATAACTGTGATCTGATCGTATGAGATACGATATTCAACTACCCAGAAGACCAAGAACGGATTAACTACATAGAAGTAACGAAGACGAAAAATGAACCAATTGACTTAACGTAGATTAAGAGCATCACTTACGGTCTGAGGAGTCCATTAAGTACTAAATTGGGTCCTGTCCCAGTCATTGTACCAGTCCCACCAATATTTGAAGAATAAGCAACAGCGAATAAGTACATTCGCCGAAAACTGTGTTTTGCCTTCATAATCGCACTAAATAAGCATAAATAGAGAAAAAAAGCGGTTTGTTAGTCATGCTTAAGAAGCTTCTTAGTGTAGTAGTTTCATACTCAGGCACAGATGGCTGAATTGAATATTAATTGACGTGTTTATTAATTTCTGACACTAGCATTGAACTTCGTATGCTGAACTTCATGCTTCATCTCATTGCCAGTCCAGGCCACGTTTTATCAACCGTGCACCGTGACCCTTACATTCCTTTTAAGTAATGCTATCCTCAGGGCTATGTGAAATTGAAAGTGAAGGTAGATTCATGAATGGGTATCGTTACCAACACTTTGTTACTATGTAGTAAGTAGATGTAATCGAGTACCAATTGTAATATTACAGACAGTAGTATTTACATAGAGATTAGAATAAATCACGACAACAAAATAAGTTGCTGTAAAGCTGGTTATCAACATGGCATTCCGTTTGGAATACAATAGTCTTGTATATATGTATCTTTGCAACACACGGTCACATTTCCTTAATAGCAGCCATTTAAATAAAACTAGCGCCAATCTCAGTATGCACATTTAATGTGTTGAGATAACGAAATTAATTGGACGAGTGAGACTGGAACTCATTACCGTTCCAAATAAACTGCACCTTAGGAAATTGGTTTTAAATGTAAGAAAATTGGATGAACTGAGGGGATTGTTAAAGAATAGTTTGTCCATAGGTGGCTAATTAATTAGTTCAATAGTTAACGCCTTGCTTTACTAATTATATGTTGAGTTTAGCAAAATATCGGGAGCGGAACTCAACTTTCATGCTCAGTCTTGAATTTGACATTAATTTCAAATGTTTGGCTAATTTGGAACAGTAACGAGCTCAAGTCCCGTCAAACTAATATTGGCCAATGCATAGAGTTCCACGTGCTGCGATTGGCGCCAGCCCCGCTGAAGAGACCACTGTTAAACACTTTGTTCTGTCCTTTGAGAAGATGCTGTAATTAGTTGATTATCCCTTCCTTGAATCAGAAGCTGACTAGACTTAATTACCAAAGTTAATGTTTCTACAACTAATAAATCTGAAGCATAGCAAATGCTTGGAGCTGATTCAGCATTTCGACCAAGCTAGCAAAGCCGGTTTGCGAGCCAGATTGGAAGCATCAAGGAACATGGTAGTTAAAATTTAAGAAAACCCTAAACTCTTGGACAGAAAAGTCCGGCTTACTCCTTAATTCGTCCAAGGAGAACAAGATTCGGCGAAGTGCCTGTTACGAATCCCGTACCACCCAAGTTGGAGGCATAGGCCACTGCCAGAAGTAGTCCGTTGGCGTACCTTTGGTTCGGTTCAGTGACTCATTAGCACAATTTTTTGGAAGCAACATTAGTTCACATAAAATACAAACATTTAATACACACGTGATCCATTCGAAAAGAATTCTAAATAACCTATTGACCTGTCTTGCTGTATGTGACCTTCCAAAGATTACGTTGACCTGTCTACTGTCTACTCCGTATACGGCTAATTTCATTACCTGTTTCATATTCGTAGCATCAATTTGGGTTTCAACTCTTGTCTGTATGTATTTAGCCATGCAAAAAATATGCATTACAGTTTACATTTAAAACATTCGCCTTTCAGAAGCTAGTTTTTGCTGAATTTGACACATGCCTCGGGAATTTGCACAATGTGTTCTGCAGCACTGTGCAAGTGCACTACCGGATAACTATTTTAGCAACAGGAAGAAGAATCACACGGAAACAAATTAAATTACCGATTCGCAAGACGATACAAAACATTGGACGTGGAGGCACTGTATGGCCAGAACACTCCGCCAATATTTGCGGCACACATGACCGAGTACATGAGTTGTCTACGGAACAGATTTCTTCTAGAATCTCGACTAAATCTTAGTGCCTCATCTTTGTCTTCTGGTTCATCACGCATCGCCATGTAAACTGATCCATCACTGCACATCATTCCGTGTAAATCATTTCATTAAAACCATCTTACTCCATTCTAACTTTGGCTATGTCAACATTTTTCCCTCTTTAAACTGTAAATCGTCATTTCCTAGCTAAGAAACTGATAAACCTACTAGTTTATCGATTAAACTCGTTCGAATGAATAGTGAAACATAATATAATCTAATTTTCCCGCTTGACTTACTGTGAATCAAATGCTTTGTTTTGAATGGGAGTGTTGTCTGCCATATTCTTCTCCGCATCCTCGAAAGCGTTGGAAGTCCGCGTTGTACGTGCTGGAAAGACAACCTTGTTTTCTTCCACGTCGTCAGGATCCTGCACAAGCATCATAATTCCTTAATTAGTTGTGGGTTTAGTAAATATTGACAAGGTGCACAAATACTTTGGACATGAATATTCAGTAGAGGATCTCTGCTCCTTTCATCCCCGTTCAAATCAGCTAAATATTAACGGAAACTGTTTGACACCAAGTAAACTCTCGAACAAATATGCCGAGGCGGCGAGTCATTGTATTTATTTTAAATGGAAAATCACGCGAGTTATCAATACTTAACTTTAACTAGAATTCCAAAGCGGAGCATTAACCTGGGTTGGGACACAACCATGTCCTAGTCATTATCAATTATCATGCATGGCATATCAAAAAGCACACGCAATTGCAATTGATGGTGTCACCAAGGATTTTACTGGTGATGTGACAATCTCGGTACGTGTGCTTGTCCATATTTGTGCAAGAGAAACGTGAAACCAATTTGTCTGCAATGAAGTTTTGAGACTTATTCAATTCAAGTTTCATTCATTTGCATGTTGGTCCTAAATCTTGAGCCTTTGTACGTGTTCCGAAACCCGAATTGTGTCAAGTCAAGACAGTAGACAATGTGACAACTGGAGACTGGAAAAGTACCAAGACTTTGACAATTTGGAACTCAAGGAAATATAAAAAATGAAAGTCTTGAAATCTCTCATCTGCGAATGCATTAATTCATTTGTAATCTCAGCTCAACTTACAGAGTCTGGCGACGTGCTATTATACACTTTGGTCAGCTTATATGTCACCATTACGTAAGGATGTCTCGGTAGTAATAGTGACAGTGACAGGGCCTATCTGCCACATGAGTTCAATGGGTTAATTGACATGGACTCAAGGCAATCTGTCATCTGTCATGTACTACAAAATGTTTCATGTTAGTGGGTTAGACGCGTAATTTGAGCATGTTTCAAATTTCAATAAGACGTCGACTGACCCTGGGCATACAATACTTTGCATTCAAATCCACTGGCGGATCTTCTCTTTCATTCATAAAATAAATTCTCGAATTTGATCTCAAACTCAACTTACTTTTTGAATCACGTCCAGAACTGCAAGTACAATTGGGACCTTTTGAACAGAAAAACATATTTTTTCGTGAAAGAACTGAATTGGGATTTTGTGCATCCAGGACAATTCGAAACTCACCATCATTGCTGTGGTGGCAGTATTTGAAATCCACATGGACAGAAACATGGTTGTCAGCATTATACCCAGCATAAGCCTAGATAGTAAAACAGAAATGGAGCTTTAACACCACGCAATTTACATTATTATAAGAGTAAGCATATGTCTCCTGAAGTTGGACTTTACATTGGCATAAATTCAGAACAGGAAAAAGCCCAATGGCTTTGATTTTACGTAGTCAAATTGACACAATTATGTATTCAGCGCCGAGTGGATAATTCTAGTATCCACTTGAACGTAGTAATCCAATTAATCGCTAAAGTGTGTCATTTTGTGGAATCACTAACTGGACACTCGAAGCATAGATTAGAAGTTTTATCAAGAACGCATTTGAAAGCCAAATGCCAATGATGCTCCAAACCAGATATTTCCACAATCTCAATCATTTCAATTGTTTCAAGTATCAAAAATCCCCAATACAGCTAGTTCGGAATAATGTTAACAAGTCGCTCCACACTTATATGTCAGTTGCATAATGGAAGAACTTAGATTAAGGTAAGTGTTTTCAAATACGCAGAACTGATTCCAATTCATCCTTGTAGGAGCATGACATTCGGCATGTCAAGTCAAGGTATTAAATAATATCTTTGCATTATTCCTATCATGTCCTGTTTGTTAGGCATTCGTCATCATCTAATGCAATGTTTTTTGAGTAGACATTCCAATAGTCAGACTCAAGGCATAAAATTCATTTGCCAATTTTGAATGCCGACGCAGATCTGGGAACAGAAAAGGTCATCATGAACTATTCTAGTTTGCAAGTACGTGTAGTTAATAAACTCATTGAAATCCGGCCTGTCAGAGCGATATTTCACAGAAAACGCTTTATCAGAGTTCAAATTAAGGGAGTTTCAATTTGTCGAAAAATAATCTTACACTGTTGTATTCTTATATATCCATTGCGAAAAATTTTAGTTGTAAATAGTTTGAATTATGCAGATAAGATATACTACCAGGAGAAATTCGTGGAAGCTTATGCAAAACTCAATAAAATAGCATAGAACTACAAGATTTACCTGACAGGTGAACATCCGATAATGGTCATCACTTTGATAGCTATTCTTTTGTGAAGATTACAAAACTCCACAGCCAGAGCAATTATGAGTCCACCCACGAACATCATGTTCGTTTCCGTCATATAGGCCATCGATACTTTAGCTAAAATTTTAATGTTCAGATTTAGTATCGTATATTCTATTATTGAATTTTAAAAAATGAAAGCTTTTAACAACTGGTTCCAGCCAAAAAGCGCGACACCAAAAACGGCGACACAAAAAATTCTCCAGCGTCTTGGCAAACCCCAGCCTAGCATACGACTACTCACAACCAATATTTGGATTTAGCTTTAAAATTTGGCTCGAGCTATAAACTGACTTCCGGTTTCGCGCTTTTAGGTGTCGTGCTTTTGCCTGGAGGAAAGCCGTGCAAAGTGGCTCATTGTGAGTTTTCAAAACAGTAACGTTAATGGCGTGGAAAGCCTTAGTGCATTTATAGTGCGTACAAGGAATACGAAACTCCTCAAAATGAGCTACCTACCTACGCTATATCTAATGATTTTCTTGATTCTTGCAAATAGAAGCAATATATAGTACTTTTTCATATGTAGTTTAAGATTGGCAAGTTTGTTGAGAACAAGAATTTCCCGCCCAAAACCGCAGGAAGGCTTCCAACTTACACGTGTCTTGAATTCCGAGAAGCGGGAAGAGAACGATTGGGAGAAATGATGTTACGGCCAATGGAATAGCTTCTACCATCCAGAATACCGCCATTATAATAATCACGTACGCACATCTGTATTTCTGAAAAGTTAAGAAGAAACATAGAATATTCGGGACTTTCTTATTAGTCTCATGCATTCGCATTGAATGCAATGAGATCACTATAGGTCATTGTCAGTAATAAACAGCTCCTGTCATCCACAAGGACGCTTCCACACTTCAACAAACAGATTGATGAGAATGAGACGGCCTTGGCAGCACGTCGGGCGAAAATTCCTCGACGAGGATAAATATTATGTTTCTATTCTGGGACACTCCTGTATTTTTACGTTAGTTTCAAAGAAATGTAAAAATAGTCTAAGAAATTAATAAGGATAAAGTTGGGGGGGACTAAGGTTCAATGAATTGCATTTTTTAAGTCTTTCTTTTGCAATTAAAAATTGCCTTCATTCGATCACGTAAGCGATGCGCTTAGATGTACGGTTCCAAAAATTAAGCGGGATTCTTCTAATGTACGCTCCACACAATCCAATAATAATTCGTGAAGGAAAGATCTAACGCCTAGTTTTTTTTTTGCAATCGTGCAGGAAATATCCTGGTAAATAGGATACTTCGGTAATTTCGATAATGGATTAAAGATTACGCAGCATAAATTTGTAATAAAAAAAAATCTATTTACGCTAAAGATACGAATGTAAATCTAAAAATGTTTGTGTTTTCCTGTTTGATTAATAAAAAGCATCCTAGTCAAATTCTTTCTAAACGTGTTTGAATGTTTGCACTTTTCCATGTTAATCTGCAAACCAATTTTCAGAAACAAGCATTCTATCAAAACCTCTGACGTTTGTATGTCAAGCCAATTGACTCGTCGCAGTTGAAGGTTCTCCGAATTCAACTTTTGGACACCAAAAGTGATTAATCGCATTTATGAAAGCGGACCGCGGCATTTGGCATATGAGGACATCTGACCTCATGTTAACTCTTACAAGATACAAATAGCTTTATCTTTAAAAAATTGAAAATAACGTTAGGATTGAGATTTAGACGGAAAACGTAATCTGGAATAAATTGCTATTTCGAACTAGTGCCTACTTTAGTTTCACTTTTGTTTTAATATTAAAAATCCTCCAGTGCATATTCAAATCGAAAACCTGTTTTTCATAACCTGAAACCAAGCAGGTTCCATTTTTGGGTTGCTAGTGTTGGCGGCATGCATGCCCATAATCGATTCATGAATAAACTCGTCTGGACAACATTCCGCACATGTCAACGCACGCAGGACCAGACAGAAAACACAACAATGTCGTTGTATTGGTCAGTGCTAAAATCTTGCAAATCGGCTTCCGAACCAGTAGACACAATACTTTAAAATAAGATATTGGTCCCACTGAGCATATCCAAAGCGTTACAACAAAAACGTCAACTTACAGTAGAGCCGTGTTCTTCCTCTGTGCCCGGATAAACAATGTCATTGTCTTCAACGAAAAGTAGCGGTAGAAGAACGAGAGGTAGAACAAGGACGAGGAAGAACTTCCAGTTGTTTATCACTGGCCATCGTTCGGTCAACTTGACAGTCATGATGCTAATCCTTGATTCCAAAAGATGATCAAAATTAAATGGTGTTTATGGAGAAGATTTGTGGAGGAAAACATTCGGAACTCCAGTAAATGTCGAATTGGTGCATGAAGCTGGCCGAAGAATTCCTTTTAACCAGGATTTGGATTGGAAAAACAACACACGAGGTAATCTGGTGGATTTTATGGAATAGGAAAACACTACTATGCTTTTGAATGCTGCGGATGATAAAACTACACTTGAGCCACTTAATTGCCCATATAATTCTGCCATTTACTCGTGGGCAGAGAGGCAGCTCAGTCCCGATCCCTAATCATGGAGTCATTTGTTATTTAATTAATCTTCTTGGTCAATTACATATTCCCAATGGATTAAAGCCTATGCTACACAATGATACTGACCATGTGACTACGCTGCTAGTTCAAAGTCCACCAACATATCATGTCTACAAACTCCTTTGTGATTCAAATGGACAACCCCTCTGGCATCCAAAAATGACCTATCCCCTGACTGATTGAATTTTGCATGCATTCCTTAAGCAGACAACTGACCTTCTGAAGTTCGCCGACTTAAAATCCTTTTATCCTTATTTGTAATTGACTATCAAGGATACACCTTGGACTATTCAGTGGTAATATCCTAATTGCTAGGTTTAGTCAAATTGTAGCCAGAAATGGATAATAATGTATTTAATTGTTTGTAAATTCTATATGATCTAATATTTAGAAGTTATAAAATAAACTCCGCATCATCGTCACTGAGTCGAAAGGTGCTTATTGAAGTTGATGCGAGGGATTTAAATACGATATGATAGGCCATTGTAATATGTAATTAAACTGAGCGATCTGCATACTAGGAATTACTATCAAGTGAAGCCACCTGGTTGAGAGCTAAAGAGATTCACCTGAATGTGTTGTTTAGTGTGTAAAAAGTTTAGAACAATAACTTGTGTCTTTACAGAGAACTGGAACTGACACAAATTCCAGAACCAATTGCCTTGACTAGCCACAGAACTCGCACAACGTTGAGAATGTAATTCAGAATTTCCTCATGACGCCGAACTTATATTGTAGACAATCCTGGAGATACATACTTTTATCTAATTGTAAATTGGAATGTATGTACTCATGTGCATGTCGATAAGCCATATTTGGGTGGGATATGAGATGAGACTGTGCAAAAATACTGATATATTACCTGTAATCCCTTTCCGCAGCACAGAATTTGGCAAATCAAACTGAATAGGAGCTAATACTCTTGTTTACTATTTATGCCGAGCACCCACAAACAGTCCAGCTGTTATAATAATCCCTATCTACAAAATATCCTAACAGGAATTTCAAATTCAATACTATTTGGAACAATAATCCTAATTTAGTTTCGTTAAATGCTCCAAGTAAAAAAAGCGGCGTCTCGATGCCTCCTTGAAGCAAATGAGGCGAGTGACAGAGTGAAACGGAGATCTCAATGAACTTTGTATTTATAGTAAAGTACTTTCGACTTCTGTCTTTTTTATGTGCTTTCTGCAGGATGAAAAGGCTTAAAATGAGGCTGGTAGCTGCTACTATTGAAAGGAGACAAGGACGAGATGAACCTCTGGATTTACCAAGACAAAGTTCTGATTGAGAAAAGATGAAGAAGACGAAATAGCTTGGCCTAATGGCACTTTGCTCCAATGTAACTGATCTTGGATCTAACATGCTGCGACTAGATCAGCGGAATACCAATTAGGCCTAGGTAGACACATACACATTCTTCTCACATAACAAGAATCAGAAGTGGATTCGGATGATTATGGGATTTTGCTTATTATGCCAAACTGCATGCTGCAACTGTAATCTTCATCAGCTCACGTCTGGCTGGATCAATGTCTTTCAGAAACAGGATTACTGGGAATCAACAACTGCCTCCACACACACCAATTATTCACTCACACCAGAAATAGTTAGCTTTTTCTTACATTTCCCTTGGAATTTAGTTTTATGGAATCAAGGAGGGAATTAGAGGATCGATATTTCACCGCAACATAACTATTTACATGCCAATTGTGGTCACACTATATTATTGCTCGAAGGGGAAAACATTAAATTACGTTCGTTCTTCGTTGTTTGGCTTAAAGTGTTTAGTTGACTAGTAGAAGGTGCATTTTATGAAATGCTGAGAATTGATTCAAGTTGGAAGTTGAATGGAATAGGTCAAAATTAAGAATCAAGGGTCGGGTGACCATGTGACCCAAAATTTCAAGATCAATTGTCAGAACTATCGGAGAAGGATCACGATTATTTCGTACTGGCTTGGAATTTCCAATCGGAAAGAAGCAACTAAAGCATTCGAGCTTCAACGAGGCGGAAAAATATGTATTTGAACGGGTTGTAATTAGAAACGGAAAAGAACTTCTTACCGAACGGGTAAGAATTTGAAACCTCAATCGAAAAATATCATAGAACGAATTGGAATTGTGAGGAAAAGCTCAAAATCCAAATACGGAACGCGTTACGCGTTATAATTTGATAGTGGAAAATAGAAATGTCTATCGAACGGGTTGGAATTCCAAACCCCAATCGATTAAATGTCACGGAACGAATTGGAATTGGGATCATATATGGAAAGCATTGTAATTTGAAATGGGAAAAGATAAGTGGATACCAAACTGGACTTTGAAACAGATCTCGAGAAAATATCTTGGAACGACTAGGAATTTGAACGTAAAAGCCATATATGGTACGGACTGGAAATTGGAATGGAAGCGAAGA
The DNA here is from genome assembly GCA_034694905.1 of Ceratophysella granulata. Lineage (NCBI taxonomy): Eukaryota > Metazoa > Arthropoda > Collembola > Poduromorpha > Hypogastruridae > Ceratophysella > Ceratophysella granulata. Next base: position 13,509 of record JAQFYU010001645.1, read on the forward strand.
AAATGTTTACCGAACGGGTTGGAATTTTAAATAGTTATCGAATATATGTATTTGAACATTTTGGAATTTGAAATGGGTGAAAATCACAAATAAAAGGGGTTGTTGTGAATCGTGAACCAGGAGAGGAGAAAGCTCATGAGCCAAGTTTTAAGAGTTGGGATCATAGACGGGCAACTTGCCCTCCCCTATAGGGCAGTAGGGCAAAAATAGGGCGCCCTACTTGACCCTACTGCCCTTTAGGGTAGGGCAGTAGGGCTGTAGGGCTCAACATCCCGAATAGCGCAGTAGGGCAATAGGGCTGTAGGGCTGGGTAACCGAAATAGGGCAGTAGGGCAGTAGGGCTGTAGGGCTCGGCTCACCGAATAGGGCAGTAGGGCTGTATGGCTCGGCTCCCCAAATAGGGCAGTAGGGCTGTAGGGCCGAAATGTTGCCCGTCATACACTACTTTACACTATATATTATGTGTCACTTGTACTTCTACTTGTACATGGAGATAGAACTTGCCCTATCCTAGAGGGCAGTAGGGCAAAAATAGGGCACCCTACTTCACCTTACTGCCCTATAGGGTAGGGCAGTAGGGCAGTAGGGCTG
>JAQFYU010001646.1:0-14094 GCA_034694905.1 Ceratophysella granulata
ATGTAAGTAAGTTAGGTATTCCGAAACGCGCGCTTGGCTCTGATTGGTTGGCGCACTCTGGTTTACTTTGACCGATGAAATATAAACGGTACTGAATTATTCGACAGTCTGTTGCGATCACATGCTTCACGTTCACCTAGTTCGAGCAGGTGGAACTCATACCGATTACGGAGTTGGTAAAAACTTTTTTCCTCTATCTGGCGCTGTGCAGCAGTCGCTCGCAAGCGATTGCTAAATATTTTTCCACCATGAGATCTGCAATGAAATTGCCTTCAATTTGGTCTATCACATGACCGGGAAACATATAGAATTATATGAAATGCAAAGGGCGACAATCATTATGTGCCACCCTGTACACCCAAATTGGTCAAAATTAATTAAACGAGCTTTGAATTTTATAAAATACGCTTTACATAATTTATTTTTTTATTCATTTAATAAATTATGACCCAATCCGACCCTCCGAAACTTATGAATACTGTAAAATATTAAAATTTTATCATCCTCGGCCCAATTGTCGCAGAATTATCCAACAGATTTCAGATGACATACGTGATTATGGATGCATAAGCTTAAAATTGATTTATCATTGACTTACTGTATGTACATCGTCCATTGTGTCAAAGTGTCCGTCGGTAAATATGTTCTCATGAGCAAGAAATTAATACTAGTCAGCAATAACTCGTAGCACCAATCAATGTGTTTCATATGTGCTCGTGATTGCATCAGATCATGTTTCAATTAGAAGGTAAAATCCGGGTGACAAATCCTGGTCATCAGTCAGGAAGTCAATATACCAATGGACAAATTACTAAACGTCCGTATAATGAAGCCTAGAGGATACAATTAGCTTGTGACTGCATCCTGAGTGAGTCGCAGACGCATTTGGCGAATCTGTAGCAATTTCTCGACGTTTCGATGCCTGTTGAGCCAAAAGCCCAGTAGCATACATGGAGAAGCGACGCAGAGACTGATTGAGCAAACAATTTCCGTATCCAAATAATATTCGAGAGAAAGAATTACTTTCAAGGTTGTTGGACATTTGAGATTCATGTCTGCTTCTGACTGAGCTGTCACTTTCAAACCAACAACACTTTGTCATGATATCGCTCTCATGACACTAGACACTTCTCAAAAAGTTTTCCTCTTTTGAATCTGTGTCAACAAAAATAGGGAGTAGTGAGCGAGCGGCGACTGCTTTCGATATCAAATCCAACTTCAGACTTCTGTACACAACTGAATAATGAAAAAGATTTCTGAGACAATGCATCAGGGAATTGGATCTGATTCCCAGATTCTGCAGAACAAAGGAAATTCTATGAATCACAGTCTCCATACTTTTGAATATGTCAGCATTACCATTTCAAAGACGGGCTGCATATTTTCCACAGATTCGGATTTCTGATAAAGCAACTTGAGCGAAGGAAGCGTAGGATGATATTGAAAATTTTAAATGACACTTGATTTTCAATTAAATTGATTTGAAACTAGAAATTCAGTTCATTAATTGCTATTTGTTGAGTGCACGAGTAATCAAATTTTGTCCACAATCGATATTGGTCTGGAAATTTTATGACACGGTGTATTGGCATTCGAATTCGAACGTTGTCCAATAAAACATTAAATAATGTAGAGGTGAAAGGAACAAAAGCCATAGAATCGAAGTATGTGTATTGATACTTGGAGACGCACTAGGCCCTGAACACGGTTTTTATATGGCGGAGGAAGAGGCACAAGCTATCTCCATCCAGGAAGAGAGATTGCACTGTATTTCTTTGCCTTCGATGAATAAGTCATTTTTATCTGGGTTTTTCAAATAGAAACTGCTTCTTTCTACTTGTACTCGTACATGTACTATATGCTATAGTGGATAATGCAAGGCTATACAATAGATATTCGGTTACCCGATATCCGATATCGCATAAGGCGCACTGAATGGCATTACTGCAATCTGAAATTCTACGTAGCTAGCAAGCAATGCATCAAAACCCGAGCTCATGGCGTTAGTCATAAATCTTAAACGAAGCTCACACCAATATAATTTTGGCACCTTGTTTGAACGTAAGTCGTTAAAAACGTTAAATTCTGCGTAAGCGTTAATTATAGGTAATTATTGGCTGCTTTTGAAAATTAAAAAAAAATCCCTTTGCGAAGAATGAAAAAAATATCCGTGTAAATTACATACTATAATATTGCGGTAAATTGAACTCAAGTTTTTATGAATTCATTTATATTCTAATGTGACAAATGGACACAAGTGGTCGGGGCGAAAATTTTCTGATTTTTTGACAGATTTTGCAGTTTGTACCAAAATTCCGAGCTCAACACAATTGAAAATTGACAGATCGATAGAAATCTCAACAATCAGCAAAGTTAATTCAAGCAAAAGAGATGGAAACTTTATCATACGAGTGTTGTTTGATAAGTTTCCGGCCTAGTCGATATTTTAGAAGATTGGACTATGTACTTATCAAACAGCCCTCGGACATGACATTTCCGTACTTTTGTGTTCAATTTCAATTTACGACATTGCTAGTACAATTCGTCCGTGTCAAATGTCAACACGTTGGTAGACTTGTTCTAAAATTTAATAGGCGACTCAAATATTGATTCAAAAAATGCATGTAATGATCTTAAATTTATCTATTTTGTTAAACATATTTCTTAAGATCAGCGGACTTTGTTCACTTGTCGCGCCCACCCTGTACATTATATTTGGAAATAGTTGGCCCAATCACTAGAATGAATTGAAATCCCAGAAATGATTGCTGTTAATTACTGAGACCTTCACCATTCTCGTCTAGTATACAATTACGAAACTTCATGTAACCCTTCCCAAGTTTATTGTCTCAGGAACACGATGAAGTGCATGGAAGATGAAATTACATTCAGATCCGAGCCTCATAGTCACCCGAATCGGAATTTGGAACAAGACGAAGCCCTAAGGTGCCGTTCCATGTTCGAATCCATGTATTCTATTGTAAGTACCAGTTCCTAGAACTCTCCAGCAGTTATTGTTCGGACTAGATCCTAGGAAACAAGCCTCTAAAAGTTAGCTGTTCGTTTTTTATCAGTTTTCCTGGCTAACCGCACCCGGAGCCTCCGGATTCAGTATCCATCCTGTGGTTCTCTAGGTTGCGGCTCTTGAGGAGAAGACGAACGACTACAAAAGCCTTTCTTTCTTTGAGATTTAGGGAAAGCTCAATTGCTTCCTCGACCTCCGACTCACATCAAACAGTTGTGGTACTACTAATGTTCCATTAATTGGAACAGAAGAAGACGAATCAACAGACAGAAACGCTTGCTTCCCTTCTACGCAAGTAGCGAACAAAAGTTTTTATTTGGACCAAAAATCCCAATTATTTTGGAAAAAGAAATAGAAGGTTATTGCATGGACAGTCCACACAATAGACTCCAGATCATTGGCTGGGCTTGGCTTCACATTGTGCTCTCCGCACACAAGTCCTTGAGAAAAAGAATTGAGCAATCAACCTGAAGCCGAACATTTTGGACAATGCAAACATAAACAGGAGTGAGAGCATAATAGCGTGCCGTTCTCGAACCATTCATTCCCTCTATTCAGATCCAGAGAAGCCTTTCTGGATAAGGAGCGAGTACAAATACGAGGGTTGTTTCATTTATTTTGGACAATTATTGAAAACATATAAAACAGACAAAAATTTATGAATCGGGCTCAAACCTTCACCACATGAAAAGTTGCAACTCAGTTACATTGCAACACAAAATTGGGAAAATACATTCAAATAGACAGTTTTTGCTACACTTTTTGGCAATCTAAATATTTTGTAAAACAAAATCCCTTATTATTATATTAGACCAACCCGAAGTTGGGCCTATGAAATTGTCCTGTCTGTCTTTTTGTCGGTCAGGCGTCATATTTTGGGAAGTGAAGAGCCCACACTGTACATAAATAGGTTCTAAGGCTTCTATTTAGTCTCAGGGGATAAGACAAACCTAAAGATTTAAAATGGGACACCTAGTGGCAGCAAAGCATGTGGCAATTTAAAATGTGTGCATCGCGCATCGCAGAAGTTTGCAACATGATTAAGCATTGCCTAATCTATCTAACGATTTTTCTATGTAAAATTGTATATAAATGAGGCTTACACGAAAAGAATGAGTAACGAGGTTATATGTAAAATGGTATTTTTGTTGTTCATATTTTATATTTAAGTATTAAATGATGCGATTTCGTGAATACAATACGTTCGACTGTTCATGAATTGATGCCAAGCTGTTTCTAAGAGAAACAAATTGGTGCTGGTGAGTTTTGAAGAAAAAGCGTACTACGTCTGATCTACTTGGAATAATCTCTTCCATTCTTCACCAAAAACATTATAGCCCGTCAATTTGGTAAAAAAATAAGTGTTCCAAAATATGAAGAAGAAAAGCTTTCACAGTACAACGAGTTTCTCCTTTCTAAAATTGTAATAAATGCGGGTTTGCATATTTTTGCCCAAATGTTTTCAGTAATTTATTTTAGGTGTCATCTTACCTGTGGTACACAATTCGTTCATTTTTAATTGCTTTAAGTACATGTTTAATAAAAATCTGTCAAAACGAAGGAAACAACCCTCACTTTGCCTACTTTTCAGAACAGGATTCCATAAGCTTTTTCTCGACTTCAACGTTCCAAGGCTCTCAATTCTCTATGGAATCTGGAATGGAACTGGTATTTAGGAAACTATGTAAATTATTACAAGGGAAACGGAATATGGAATGGGAAATGGAACTCCCTGCCCTTTTTTTTTCTCATACCTGAACATGTGGGAGAAAGTGAAGGCCGACGCGGAGTCAAAGACGGAAAAGTTCTATCGGAGTAGAGGAGATACTGGAATTATCTTCATCCTAATTCTAATGGTCTTATAGAGTAGGAATGCTCAAGCTAGACTGCGGAAAGAGCTCAATAGAGAATGAGTCCCATTTAGACTTTCACTCAAAGACGAGGAGAAGAAAGACAGACTGACGAGATTGGAGACTGGAGAAAGTTCCTCTCAAGTCACCTCCAAAAGGACAACGTTTCCGCATTATCCAAGTTTTGTTTCTAAGGTTCCGTTGTCAGGCTGATCATTGAGACACCAGGCTGAGAGATGTACTTAGCTTGTTTCACTGGACATTTAGCTCGTTTTTATTAGATTGGAATTAGATTTTTATATTAGGACATCCCACTTAGATGGATATGTCCGTCTGTCCGTCTGTCAGGTGTTTAACTATAACCAGGAAGTCTATATAGTTTAAGCCATGCCTAGAAAATAAGGGTATGTGTCTTGCTGATGGTTGCTATGGGAAACTGCTTAACAAGCCACTTTATGGCAAGGCTTGGGAAAATTTATGTATGCAGTCAGAATGGCGGCTGTTCGAGAAATTTGGCAAACTGGGGCACCCATGGCTTTTAACCCACTTATAATAAAAGCAAAACAAAACTGTACAAAAGTGAGTGAAATCAGCAGAATATTTGAACAATTCGGAGCAAAATCCCGATATTTTATGCCAAATACGCATTTTTTTGATGAGAGGTATTTTTAGTATGTATATCCTGCTGCATGCTTCTTGATTGTGTATCTCTTAGTTACGGGGGAGTGGTCAAAGCCACGGTAGACCTCGACGTAAAGCCGTTGTTGCATGCATTAACATTGTACTCGTACTAACATTAGAACACGACTCAAGGAAACTCACCAATTCCTGATCAGCAGTGAACTGGGTTCACATTCACAGAACTGAACCTGTTATAAGTTTGGCCTGTGGAGATAAAATAGGGTATTTGAATATACAAAGGAACATAGGCAAAATATAGAACTTGCATTCAAATCTGTTCACAAAATTTTACATTATGGTCATGTGAATGTAATAGTAGTATACATCCAGGAACGTCAGGTCTTTGGAAAAATTTATAAGAACTCAAATTCTGAATGGTCCAACAGCCATATAAATTCCCCACTATATCTTCTATAATATTTGCAATACAATTCAGCTAATATAAAATCAAAATTCAACCGGAATCGCAAGTTTTACGCTAATTTTAGAACTGATGGTTCTCAATGAATGAGGCTATCAATCTGGTGACGGAAGCCTTTACATACATTCAAAACAGGAAACAAGGATTAAGCCAACTAGGATTTTAATATGAGAATCGTCTCTTCTAGCGATGTACATGTAAGTACATATTTCATTTTCACACTTGCCTGAACAGGGATAACGAGATAGATTTTTTAAAAACATTTTCCAGATCTAAAAACTTACGGGTAAGTGGAAATTGGCAGACGGTCCGCTTCTAGTACAATGTGAATTCTAACTTTAGATAGTTGCTAAGTTCAGCTAATACAGGGTGGATTGACTTCCCCATGACTTCCTTTTTGAAAAAATATTAGCTCACCAGAGCGACTTGGACGTCTACCTCATTAAAAGAGCTTGTCAGTTCTCCAGGTTTCTGATATCCATTAAAATCCATTTCAATTTTTTTATTGTAAAAGTTATCATTGCATTGACTTAGAAGGTCTTACATTACAGCGAAGTAAAAAAACTTAACACTGGAGGCCTTATACAGGGTGGCTATGGCTACGATAGTTGTACCCCGTTTGAAAAAAGCATGCCTCTCTTACAAGAGAATTGAGCTCCTAGGGTTTACTGTAAATACACTCGAGCAAAGGACGTGCTTCTTCAGACTTTCAAGCTAATGAACGTCAATTCCTCAGATTTTATAAAATAGATTGCGAAAATTTAGCATTTCTGATGACTGAATGGTCCAATTCAATCAAGAGTGACAATTTACAAAAAATAGGTGATGCACCAACCTCTGGTGTGAAGTTTCATTGTCATTCCGCAAATTATGACTGTTAGCTGTCAAAATAATGTCAATTTTTGCAATAATGTTCTAAAAATCTCTGAAATGATCCTTAGTCAACTTCAAAACTCTTCTAAAACCACAGGGCATCATCTAGTCGGTTATATTTTCAAACAAAAACATTGCTAAGCTTCTCAGCTACCCTGTACTTTTAAAAATGGGCCAAAATCCTCGAATCCACCCTTTACCTTCCATTCATTATGATTTCCATTGACACTAAACAAATTTGATGCAAATAAAAGGCCACTTCATATTTCCCATCACCAATCAACTGAAATGAAGTCCGCTTCCAAATCCTTTACAAACAACAAACACATTCGAAAACCATGTCATATTCCCCAGACTTGTGGTCCGGAATAATATGCAAAGGCAGATCTTTTCCTCCCTTCGTCAAGATTGAGAAGACTCAGATGAGATGAGGACGAAAGAGGAGAAAGGAACTTACCCCTGGAGAGTCCCAAAGGCGGAGAAAGTAGAGAACGAACAGAGAAAAGAAGCTTGTCTCTCGGCTCCAAAAAAAAAAAAAAAAACTCCGCGAACGTGTTGATGAGATGAGAAACTTTTTTTTCCCTTGCCTGATCCGGAATTGTAAGAGTTGGCTATGGAGATATTCGTTTATGGAGGCCACCTGAGAGAATGAAACTCCAGTCCTATTGTTCCAACTTGTTTGGGCCGAGAAAAGTGGACGAAGAGAGACACAGGTTGTTTGGAAGGGCGATGGTAGGATGACAGGGCTAGTACATAGGAGCAATAGTGAGTTTTGTGAGGTCCGAGTGTGGAAAAGAGCCACAGTTCCATCCACTAACTCCCACACAAGAGAGGATGAAATGAAAACGGAACAGAAGACGGGAATACAGGAAAAGTTAGGAATAAATCAATCAATAAGGGCGTACACATAGATGGGTGTCTGAAGAGGAACTAGTGTACTAATCCTGGAACGACCCACACCGTTTCATATCTTCACACACCACACCACACGCTCTTCCTATTCCCATTCGCAAACTACTGTATGTAGAAGAAGCCCAAGCCAAGTAGAAGGACTACTGAATGGAGCAGCTCTCTGCTAATTGCTAATAAGTGGTGGAAGGATGTAATTCTGCCACCATGTAATACATACCACCAAACTCTCCTCGCATAAATTGAGCTTCACAAACAAGGAGGCCCAAGTGCTACCTCCTCTATCCCGCCTTGTCTACTCTCTTCTAAATACACACGAGGAGAGGAAGCTAAGGTTTTTAGGGTTTGGCAATATTAGGGTCTAGGATTTCGGAATGGCAATATCCAAATATGCTGCAAATGTGGAGGTCATACAGCGGTTTTATGTACCGTACCGTAAACATTAAAATCATATCATAGTGCCCCAATAACCCTTAAAACAACAGCACCAAAGGCTTCAAATATTGCAGTTTTAAAAGTTGCGATTTTTAATGTTTCACAGTTGATAATGATGAGATTTTAAATGTTGTGGTTTTTCACGTTTGCGGTTGTGAATGTTGAGGTTTTTAATGTTGCAGTTTTTAATGTTGTGGTTTTTAATGTTGAGGTTTTAAATGTTGCAGTTAATGTTGCGTTTTTAATATTGCAGCTTTCATTGTTCACAATACTGCAGTTTATAGCGTTTCGGTTTTTGATATTGCCTTTTGGTTAAGCCGCTTTTAAGTTGAGATATTTAATGTTAATTCTCCAGTTTTAGTTAGGTTCTTCTGTTATCGTGTTTTTAATGTTGCGGTTTTTAATAGGGCCCACTCAAGTTTTATTCAAAATGCGGCCTTTCCGATGGAAGGATCTCTGAAAGTCCTCCCTACTTTGGAAGCATTATAAGGCCATTTTGCAGGGGAAAACGCAAATGTTGACATAGATGAATCGAATGGTTTTAGTTCTAGCTAAAGCTAAAGCGATAATTTATGAGGATCTCAAGAAAAATAAAGATATATAGGACGATCGCTACTTGAATTTTTTCATACTCCATTATTTCTGTATTTAATTATCTATAGTTTGTCTGGAGTGACCTCTTTCTCCATAAGTCTGCATGAATATGGTGATTTTCACTCATTATTTATCACTTGAACTCTGCGTGACTTCGGATATGCTCAGGTTCAGGTTCGTGTCATGTGAACCACGCAACCACACCTTGCAACCTTAACCATGGAAATATGCCACACCGTGTCTAAGCCGAACTTGACCAAGAATGTGCGAAATCCCTGAAGGTCCCTAATATCGGAATTTGATTCCCAAAGTGAACGACAATGTGACATAAACTTTTATTAATTTTATGTATGTATTGTCTTGTCAATGACTACCCTGATCTGACAATAAATTTGGAATTTCGTAATCACATTCTAGTATGAAATATTACAAATTGACTTTGCGATTGTTTAAATTGTAATCGTCGTTGCAGCAGTTTATAGTAATTTTTGTTTCAGATATTCAAATGACTATGAAATAGAAGGAATTTAGGATCAATAATGATGAAATTATGTTCAAATCCAAACTCAGGTTTAAAATTACGAAATATTTTGAAGCTTAAAGATTTCTCCAGTGATTCGTCATAAGATTTCTGGAAGATATGGAAACGATTGAAGCTTAAATCCCAATCTTTCCTATCAGTACAGTACCCGTGACAGAAGATACAGGGAAGCATTAGGCTGCTGTTCTGCTGTTGAGCAGCGTTTCAGAGAAAGACGCGATTCGGTAGTCCGCAAAGTGACAGGGAACTGGCTGTCTCTAGCTCTTTGGGCCAGTTGACAGGTGACAGGGCGTCCCTGCTCACTTGACAAACCCTCGACTAACCGAGGCCTTGGGACATGGATCCTAGTTACAGTTACCTAACATTGTAGAATTGTCTTTAACGCCTCAGACTAGGCTGACGGCTTGTGCGGCTGAAGAGCTGAGACTCGAACTCGAGGGCATAATATTTATTACAGAAGCAGGATGTAACGTGAGCCTGACGGAAATATGAGGAGACAAATGATGAGAACCTGCCATGGAATAATTTACTATTCCAAACCAATCCCCGATTGATTAACATTAAAAGAATAATCTTGGCGTGAAATTAAATTTATGGCCAGGCGTGGAGAAGCTCCTTCCAACGTACTACTATTTGATTTATGCTCCGCCTCTGGAACCAGCTCCAAATCAGAAACTATTCCTGGATAATGTTCCGCACGACACCGAATTCGGTGCTGGATTAAGCCCTCGAATCCTGATTGATAGATTCGCGCCTATATTCAGGTATTTCATTATTTTTGGCAAGATGTATTGACAACAATAATTTTAGCCAAGTAAGGTTAGAACAATGCTCGAGAAAATACTATACCTATTGCAAAATGGAACTAGAAAATTTTTCAACCAGCAATGGAAAATACCATTATAAAACACGGGAAAATGGCGCGTCATCGTCATCAGTGAAGCGGGTTGTTTCAAATTTTTCTGGCTTGCATCATATTGATTTATGATGTGGCATGGACAATACTTTTTAAAACAGCCCTCGTAGTTTAGCTTCTGTTCTTGCTCTGCCATTCCCGCCTTTACTAATTATTTTTCAAAATTTAAATAGTTGTAAATTAAATATTGACATGGCTTAACCTTGTAAAGAGGCGTCAGCAAACTTGATTTTCCCGAGTCAGAGTTTTAATTTTTCCTTGCTTTACAAATACGAAACCGTACCCTTCTTGATTGAGAGTTAAATTAGCAAGAAAAATGGATTTGAAATTCATCGAAGATTGTGAATTCCGAATCCTCCTAAAATTGGAATCGTTTGGCCCACTATTTGAATTCCAAGCTCATCGCGAAGCTTCACAGCTATGTACATTGTTCAGTACAGGTGCTGGAGTGCGGATGAGAATAATGGGCTGATATTTATGTGCTGGGCAGACAGAATGGAAAGGAATGGAATAAAACAAAGGAGTTAAGCAAATAATAGGGAAGTCAAGTTGAGAGATATATGAAAATCGACGCTTTTACATTATCATCATTCACTCAGCAAGGAAATAGGCAAATAATAAAAAAAGGCAAGCCTTGAAATTCTCAGCTTTTCTGCTCTGGAGCAAGGCTTCATTTTCTACTTTTACGATAGTACTCATACTCACTCCAGCGAAAACTCTGCTATCGCTTAGGAAATGCCAGAGTACCGCCGCCTTTCCTCTTCGCCAGGCCTGGCCAGGCCAGGCCATAAAATAAACTGTCATGTTCGACCTAGACCTTAGAGTCAAATTCACCAATGCCACCATGTCTAAGCTTTAGGATTCTGTGGAACTTTTCTAGTTAAGAAACCCACCCACGAAAATCGACTGATTTCAATTTTCGACAAAATAAGAGATTTTCAGTTATAGAATTAAATAGCATTTTTTGAATCTTTATTCTGGCAATTCAAAAAATCTTATTTAATGTAACCCGACCAGAAGAGGTGCAAATTGATGGAGACGAGGTGTGAGGAAAATGATGGATTCCTATTCTTCCTCGTCACCACTCATGAAAATTCAAGAGCTAGGCTATGCTAATTCTGGTGTTCAACCTGCTTCAACTCAAGAACACCATCAAAATCCATAGCTCAGCTCAAACCTCATTGACTTCCATATGCAAAGTCATTTCACACTGCTAGGAATATTACAATTTCATACCACCATACCACGGAGACACTGACAAAAGGAAACCAAATTATGTATTATGTATGATATTTCCACAAGATGATTCCCAAATCCCGTACGAGAGTTGAACAAATAATCCCGACACACACAAGGATACAATTCTGACAACTGTTATATATAAATAGATCCGCCTTATGCATATTCAGGGCTGCTCCCAACCAGTTATTAATGACTCTTGGAAATTCTACCAGGTAGGTGTAGAGGGTGGGTGCAAGAATTGTACGAGTATCATCATTTTGAAAACAAAATATGTAAACTAAACCAAAGAACCGTGTCTGATGAATTTAAGTTTGCTTGAAAATATAAGCGATAAAATGAATTTTCGAATTTAAAATCGATGTGAAGTATTTTTTGAATTTTTGAACAAAAGTTGGAAAATAACACACCGCACTGTTAAGGACAAAATTTTGCAGTAATTCATAGCTACTATTTAAGAAAAAATTAAGAAAAATAGGAAGTCAAAGTTCATTTTATAAAAATGCTATTGTTTTGAAACTACGAGGGTTGTTTGAAAAATATTGATCATGGGTAAAATGTCATGGCTTTAAATTCGTTTGGTAAATTGTAATTAAATAAGATCATTACGTATGAAAATGCCCTCGTATTCGTTTTGCAGTATTTTCCTCAAAAAGTTGAAAATAGTCCTTAATTTCCTCAGTCCATTCAGGTTTCCCCAAAATAAAATCTCGTATAAACACTTTTAACTTATAATCATTTTCAAAATCCGAAAAATTGAAAAATTCGTATCGATTATCGATGGCGTAAATTTAAAAGAGCGATAGAAATCCGTCATTTAGGAGATATAAATCTTTTTTTTTCAATAGGCACTTAATACTAGAGATCCAGCGTGATAAAAAATTACTGAACGCTTTTTCCGATTTTAATTCAGATCTTTCCAATATTTCATCATCAGTAAATTCAATGCATTTCTATCGCCGCATTAAATATTAATTTTCAATTTCAATAGGATTCAATTTCATTGTGTTCCATCTGGTGTAGTTCAGGTTGATTTTAGAAATTTTGTAGAAAACTGAACAATTCTAGCGACCACCCTGTATTTCTCTAAAACATTCAAGACCCATGCCCATGACGCCTGACTGACACTTCGATTTTCTACATTTGTAGAATTGCATCCCAACTCGTTTTGAGCCGCTCTGTGCAACTTCTAAATTCTAAATCCATAAAAATCACTGCAACTAGAAATATTTCTTTTTTTGTGAAGAAAAAAATACTGTCCTGTCTTGACTTACTAAGCCGTGAAAGTAGCAGCGATAGGAATCCGAATCCGATGCCACTCTGGTTTCTTCGAATTGGTTGAGCAGAAACAAGGTCGACTGGAATTGTATTCAGATGAATTCCATTCCTTGGTGAAGGAAAGCCAATAGTGTGTTGACAGATGACGGAGGGTTGAAGAAAGTAGCGCACTTTTGCCAAGATCAAATAGGTTGGGACAAGGCTTTCTGTCAGGAACAAGGGACGTCAAACGTCAGGAGGCCCACTGTACAACCGAGTAACAAAGGGAGGCTTCTCCTCCGCCGCCCACTCACCCTAAAGACTCTAAACTTACTGTGGTTCCTAATTTAATTAATATTCCTGACAAGGATCCGCACAAACTGTTTCCGTTTAGTGGTTGCCTCTTGGGTTTGGTTATTATGGTTGAGCTTGATTTGGTCTTGACTTAACTCCGAACTACTGCAACCACTACGGACGGACTCAAGGACTCGGCTTCTGGTTTATTATTGATAAGCTGGCTTCATAATATTAAGGTTGATCCTGAGCGTTGGAGCAGGATGTGTCTCAATCCTAGCCTATTGTGCGACTGTAATTAGAAAATACTTGTACAGATCGTCACTAAGCGCAGACCTGTCTTTCTAAACGCACGTCAGGGCAATGTGCGAATTCTGTTATGACGAAAACCTAATTTCTCCCGATGAGGCGAAAATCCTTTCGCTTTTCTATAGCTAATGCGACGTTGCCAGATTCTATTTTATGTGAATGAATTTTTATTGTCGCTAAACTTTTAGGATACACTTTGAGCTGAACATGTTGAAGAATTGAAATAAAAAAACTGCCCCAATATGAAGCGATATTTATATCGTATTTATATTTAAAATATAAAATTTAAATTCTTAGCTTAATTGCAACTTGAACAAAGTGCAACTGAAGGATATCCAAGGGTACATTTTGCAGAGTGTCATCATCTACAAATTTTTCAAAAATACAAAATTTGAACTTAAATTAAGAAAAATGGAAAATTTTAATTGATTTACCAAATAAGTGGACCAACAAATTTTCAATCTGAGCAGCGAATAATTCACAGCTGGTACGAGTTTCAGCGACATTCGTTAGAAATGCATTGCGCTGCTGGAGCGAAATCTGTTCTGTTCATTTAATCCAGAGTTTGATATGGCTTTTATTTAAATTTAAAATGCATCATGTGTTGGCTTTTTATAATATAATTTACATAAATGCACGTTACCTTGTAAATGTACGCAGTTTATGGACAAATTTTTTAATTTAACAGTTTGGCAACACTGCCTGCAAAATTTAGAACCATTCTTTCTACCTTTAACCTTACTGGAATAA
>JAQFYU010001647.1:0-14093 GCA_034694905.1 Ceratophysella granulata
TTGATAGTTAGCATGGGATAGTTGACTCTAGAGGTAGTAGGCGAAGCCAACTTGCCATATTTTGTACTCTAAGGGTTTGGCACTCAATTCTATCCCAAACCAGCATGTTGAGCAACCGTAGATATGGAAATGAAACTTGGTTTAGCTATTTTTCTGATCCAAACTTAACGAAGCACCCTGTACATGGCTTGAGCTAAAACTACATATGTAGTAAACCTTTCTCTGTGTGAGTAGAGTGACATAAAGAAAAGCAAACCAGGCTAGACCAGGTAACGCTTAACGCTGTTTTGAGTGAGTTTCCTGGTCTACCAGGATGACCAAGCTGCTGCTGGGGCAAAGTACGAACGTATAATCCGTTGTTAAGTCTCCGGACTTTTAGAGTAGGGCAATACGAATACCGCAATACGGAATAACAAACGGAGTTAACAAAGGTCGCTCATCCCAAAATCCCAACAGAAACATACTTCCTCATGCAGAAGTGCTGTGAAGATGTTTATTACGGCGTCTGTGTTTCTATATCACACGCGACTATTAGTGGAACCAGGTTGACCAAGAATGCTGCAGTTGCAGATGCAAGATGCACACAATCAGATCATTTTTTCATTGCTCATACTTCCTTGTCCTTAGCTACTGTCAGGTTGTTTTATAAGTACTAATAAGCAACTCCAAGTTCTGACTTCTGGTTTCCCGCATTATGTCCCGGTTTATATACCTAGTGTCAGGACCTAGTGTAAAGTTTAACAGTTCCAAAGCGGGAGGATTTGACATGACACTTAGGACTTCGGTCAAAGGGGCGAAACGGCGAAAGAATTGTAATTCAAATCTGTACGAAAATGCAGAACCCCGAAAACACAAAATTCCGCAATGGAATTGGGGCGTCGCGTACGAAATTTAGGTTATTAGTAATTATTATGTATTATCGCGTTGAAAAATAGATTTATGAACAAAATCTCGAAATCTTCGTTGAAATAATACACATTGACAAGACAAATAATACACTTGACAAGAAAGATGTAAGAAATTCTGAAACGTGAAAACGGTAAACGAATATTCTATTATATTTCGGAGTTTCGGAGTTGTAAAGTAAAGAGTCGTAAAGTATTGTAAAATCATTGGCAAACTGGTGAATTTCAGGTAATTTGTACGCTTAATAAAAAAATAACATTACAAGCTAATCTAATACAGAGAACTAGAACTAGAACTGAATGAAATCGAAAAGTACAGAAAAGAGCTGGAACTGGAATCGCAAACACCGGCCTATCGCCTATTGTATACTGGGTTATGTAGTATGACTGTGACCTGTGACCTCTGCTACATTCTAAGTACGCCTCCTACTTACCAATACGTAGTAAATGTTGGGGATGATTCACAATTAATTTTAACGGACACAGCGTACATCTTACTCCTATATTGTACACCGCAGTGAAGCGGAATGAAACCAAGGAGAAGTTAGCAAAGCTCCAGTTCATTTAAAAAACATTCTCCTTTTTTATTTTATTTAAATCGTAAATACAAAGTGTATAAAATTAGCAATTCAAATGTAGCATATGTACAACATTGTATATCTGTAAGTAACCATCAATTGTCAACGCAAGCATTGTACATAGCTTGCTTCAAGCGTATCCTTGCCTTACTAAACGGCACCATAAAGCCGTAAGTACAACATTATTTACAAATATTTTTCTATCGTAAACAGTTTTAAGATTTTTAGGTGAATCCTGCTCTTGAACAGTGCATGTTCACGTTTTGACGGAATGATACATTCAAATATTTAAGCATAGGAACATCGAACTCATTCTAAAATATAGTTCTTTAATCAGTCGTCAGGTACAAAAGTGCATGTAAAAATCCAAAATCCATGTACATATGTTAGGTATCATCTTTCTACATACAAACTTCTATCACTGTTAAAAGAGACTAAACTAAACTAGACACATAGTTTCATTTCTAATATCTGCATTTGCAAATAAGTATTGGTATCTCATCCACACGTAGTGCGGAAATGCCTTAAGCCTTAGCTAACAACACTACTTCTGTCGTACTGTGTCAGACCAAGAAAACAAGAGTGTGCTTCCCAAGTTAAACAGGAGTATCTGAACTACTTGTCGCTCGCACCCTACCCAAACTACGAAGTAAAATTCATAAATGCGAACGAAAATATCAGCTTTATGTACTTACTTTATTTTCATTATGTGCCAACTCCAGCAAAGCAAGTTTCTTCACCTTCTGAAAAACCTGTAAGTACTGTTAAAGCTAAATTGTAGAAAGCGCAAATAATGTGTTGTAGACTTGGAATAGTAAATTGCATGGGGTGGGGACACTGTTCTTCTTCCACGTGTAAATATAGGAAATACTGTCAACAAAACAAGGCCAGTACTATGTATCAAATGGAAATGAAGAATATGAACTGCATACTTACTGAAAAAAAATCTTGAGGAGAAAGATGACCTAGGAATGAATGGCAGCACTTCATATTCCGCTATAGTACTAATGCAATAACTATGAATGTTAGCAACTCGAGAATTGAAGGAAGAAGTTACTTACGTATTATTGCTAAATAGCTAAATAAATAAATAAATCAAATAAAAAATAGTATAAATGCCACCAAATTAGAAAGTCGTATGAGAAAGAGAACATCAGATGTCAGTTGAGTGGAAGGAATATAGGCTTACTCGCTCCTACCGACTCCTGCTGGAACTGAAGTCCTTCCTAATTCTAGTACTACCATAATCTAAACTAATCTGTCACAAGGTCCATTAAACAAGTAATCTTGTAAACCTGTACTTAATCCTAAAATGATAGAAATAATACCAAAGGGGCTTGAAACAGCGCACAATTTATAGGAATTAATAACCAAACTAAATTCCAGTGAATGTGAGAGTATAACGAAGTTCATTAAATATTGACAGTGTGAAGAGGTATATAGTAAATATCAGTCAATTGGAGAAGCTTGGACTGTAGTAAATGAAACAAAGAATTTTTGGAACTAACCTTACATGAAAACTGGTACAATCGGTATCGGTGAACATTCTTGACTATTGCCTTGAACGCAGAATCAGAGATGGATCAAGGAGTTGAATCCGCTGAGATCAAACCCTCCTGCGGCAGTCGGCTTGACTAAGTCCTTCTGAATAACAAGCTTGGGAAGTCCAGTTAGCCACGAGGACTTTCGTGCGGTGTTTTTTTGCACATTCGGATTTGAACGCCCTAATTTACGGATGAGATCCTTACGCTTCTTTTCATTCTTAAGTCGAGCACCACCACAAAGCGATGTTAGAAGATCCACCTGTGATTGGGGAGCTCCCCAATCAAGCAGAGACTAAAGGGAATATGCAGAGATTAGGACTAGTAAATCGCTAGACTACTTTTGATTTCTGATGTATTTGTTCTGAAGCAACTTACCCGAACAATTGCTTGGTCCGACTGATGGAATGTCTTAAAGATGAGATCAACAATACGGACCAGAACGTCAAGGTTGGACTCGTTGTCGATCCAAGTACAAAGACAACGCAGTGAATTGTTGAAAACGGCATGAACTGCATCAGCATTCTTTGAAATCTCATTCCAGGCTAAAAGCAGGCATCGCCCAGCTCGAAAGCTGACTAAACTGTCATCCCAGCACAATCCACTGCAAGAAAGAAGTGTCTAAGATGTATACTACTCCATCAACCCATAAATTGTTCTTTCGAGTTGTGTTTGTATTCAAGTGCAAGACGAAACTATTCATAAAACCATAAGCGTATAAACGGTAGAGGTTTGCCTCTAAACCTTACACAATAGAGAGATGAACAATAGCGTGAAAGCAGGCGGGGTCGTTCAGGAGCACGGATCCAACATCTCCCAACTCGTTGGCACAACCTTGATGAGGATTTTTTGGTTTCGGACGTGAAGGAAGATCAAAATCTTCTCCGCCCTGCTCAGCTCCATCCATGTCCATAGGATCCTCATTCGAAAGTAGCAAATCATTACTTGCAGATCTTTCCATGATACGCTGAATCAGCTCAAAATATTCTTTGGTTAAAAGGCGCAAAACTGAACTCTCGATCACTTCCTTCTCTTCTTCGCCTTCGTCAGGACTTTTGTTTGCTTCTTCCACCATTCTCCAACGCTCGCAAAGTCGATTAGTCACTGGAACAAAGATAATTGGAAAGTGATGAAGAAGTATTTAATTATTAAATACGGTGAATATGTAGTCGACTCACTATATGGGAAAAACTTCTCTGCGAAAGGCTTGAGCATGGTCTCAGCAAAGCTAATTGGAATCGCCAAAAGGAATGGACGATAAACATTTCGTAAGATGGTACGAACACGATAGTCATTCATAGTATTGATCGTGCTTCCTACACATTCTATAAAAGCGTTAGCAAGATCAGGGGTATCCTCATAAATACTTGGCGACAGTAGAGTGCACGTTTCTCCGAGTATCCCGTAACAAAGCTCGGAGATGGCCTGGACGAAGACCTAATAAGAGCAATGTGAAGAACAAATTAAAGCACGGCAAACAACTACTTACTAATTATTCGTAAAATGTTAAACGACCGAAATCCGGCCAAGTATGCTGGTTTTTACCTTAATTTTCTTGGGATGAGTAGATTCGGCAGAGTAGGGAGAGGAAATTGATTCCAGAACAGCAAGTCTGGAGGTTACTGGCTGATTCCTGGCCGTAGTTGACGATCCAACATAGTTGGCTACTCCCAACACTTGCGACTTTTCAGAGTCGCTCATTTCAAATACATATTGCATTTCTGAGTATCCCAGAAGCTGATGCAAAGATTGAATACACTTAAAGACAGTTGGGAGATAGATGTAAATGAAACGGTAGCCTGGGTGCCGAGGAGTAGGTTCGCCGTTTTCTCCTTCAGCTACTTTAATTCGACGAAGGACTGCGTACAATATGCTGAGGTTGCAGGTTATCATCGCTTTTGTCCTGATGAAATCAGCTTCTCGAAACATTTGAATCAGGGACTGTGAATTTTCTACGATCCGAGAAAATGTGGTCCAATCCAACACGGCCACGACAGAGCATATGAGGGCGGATTGTTTTTCCACGCTCTTCCTGAAATTTGATATTATGTAGATTGCTACCTAGCTTTTGAAGTAGACTGTGACTGTAACTACTACTTGGATGATTAAAATTATATAGGTTAGATAGATCACTTTTGTGGAGTTTCAGATTTTCTTCATACCATGAATTTGAAGCGATAAGTAGAGTCTCTATCAGGCTTTGTCGCTCCAAGAGATTGATACATCGGCCCATCCCAGTGAGGAAGTTATTAATAAGATCAAAAGTCAGTACAATAAGATCAGGAAATTTAGCAGCCAACTAGAAAAGGATAACAAATGCGTGAAACCTTGTCTGCTATTGTTATTACTTGTAACACAAATCTTATTTTGTATGTAATTTACTTTGATGAAGAGCGAGATGACATGGTGCCGCAGTCCTTTTCCATTTCCAGCATCCTCAACAGTTAAACAATTCAACAAACCCTCTACGATTTGCTGAAGCAGACTAAGGTGAATTTCACTAAATTGCTGTCGTTGCATTGTGAGCGACAGGAATACGAAAAGGCTCGACACGGTTGAGAGGATAGTAGATTTGAGTTCCAGATCAATTTCTTTATCAAATTTTACGAACGTGTCATTTAAGTCCTGAAGTCCCATCAAAATGATTTCTTCTTCATCCTGCATAAATATACGAATGTATTTTTGTTTTGTCTAACACTCGATTCATAAATTGTATCAGGTTGAAATTGTAGGTAAACCGGACATGCTAAATACTTTTCGTTAGATGTACAGGTAACACTCACTTTCGAAACATTTGACGCAGTAGCATCAACTATGAAGGTGACAGCTTCCCAAATGTGCTTATCCACAGGATCTTCAGATGAGAGGTTGTGACGAAGCGCCACGCTAACTCGAGCGTACAGTTTCTTAATTAGCTTTGAGGATGACCTAAGTATTTGAGAGAACTGGGACCTCAGATTATTTAGTTCCTCCTTGTCACTGGAGTCTGGTGGCTGGAAGAGTTTGCCAACGAGCAGATCCATGATCCTGTTGGAAATTAAGTATTTGGTTCTATGTCAAACTCGATCTTTCCAGAATATTTAGTTGAGGAAATTGTGGAATGGCGAACTATATTACCTGACAATCTTCAAATCCTCCTCGGAACATTTTCTCTCATCAATATCTACATTCCTCAATAAAGCATTATAAGCAAACGCTCCGCTAACGAGAGCTTCCGCCTCAGGTCTTTCAAGTAGGCTGATAATGACATCAATTAAATTTGACATACTGTCACCATCAGGTGGAACTACGTTCGTCAGACTTGTTAGGACAGAACCAACTTTCCGCAAGTAGTCGACATCTCCGAAAGCACATTTCAAGACAGATTCAGACAATATATTTGTTGTGGCAGTCGTCAAGCAATTAAAAGAAACCGCATGTTTTTCTTCGACATCTCTGGGCTTACGCTCGACGAGCTGCAAATATTGAAAAATGACAGACACAGAATTAGAAGCCTTTGCTGTTTGCATTTGACTCCATCAAAAGCTGGTCTCTAATTTTCTTTACCTGTAGAATGCATGCAATAGCCTCCATTTTAAGCACATCCCATTTGAGACACTCAAACATCTTGGAAGTTCTGTTGTCATGTATAAATATCAAAGGATCGACCACCCATTCCACATATGGTAGCAAGGAATTAAGAATTAGCTTCATGCGACGGAAAATATCAGTCTGATTTGTTTCATTGATTTTGTTCGACAAATTGGCCAAGAGAGTGAAAAACGTTGAGACCAGGTCACGAGAAACAGCTGTCAAGCTTCGACTAAGTTCATTCTTCCTTTCAGAACTGTCCACTTTCTATTTAGGATCAAACAACATGTAATTTATGAGAACGACGGGACGGAATATCGTGATTCGTGATGCACATGTCAATACCGGGGTTAATTCACTCAAAATTTACTATTCGATTTACCTGAAGCGTTCCAATATCTTCAACGAGTCGTCGAAGAATGAGTAATGGGATGTCTGAGGTGTCAGCCATTCGGCACAACTCTGGAATCATGTTGCGCCAAAGCTGAGGCCATTCTTTCTTCGCAATTTCAGCAAGGACTCTGATGTATACGAATCAAAAATTATTAGAGAAAAAAACTGATTATGTGTTAAGCTTCGCTAAAGCTTTCATAGTATAAACTATAACTAAACGTTATTCAATATTAGTGTTGTACCTTGCCATGGATTCTTGTACGTAATTTATAGCAAACACCGGATTCGCTTCTTGCACCATAGTACAGAGGCAGGCCTTTAGTTAGAAGAAATTGAATTTTAGTGGGAATATATTTCACACTTGAACACAATAGTTGTATGACTATTGTAATGAGACAATTCAAATTCAAATACGTACCTTGACCGGATCTCTATCCGGGAAGTTATCCCAATTGTACGCCACAACTTGTTCTACATATTGAAATCCCGCTACAACGACTTCTGGTGATGGACTGGAGGTCATAAGCAACCCAATTCTAGAGAGTTGGACTGGATGTGCATTTGCCCTGAAGTTCTCGAGCTGTTGATACGCGTTAAATCTATCTGGTTGAGCTGAGTTCGGGCTTAAGGCTACCTGTATAGAAAAAAATAACATAAAATTACGAATGAAGACCAATCATTTAGTGTTGCATATTCTCAAGAAATACTCAGAACGAAACCATCAAACACAACACATCCAGGATGTTCAAAAGGTTTTTGAAATTGAAATTAATTCAGAAAGACCACGCCACAAGTAGCAAATTCAAGTTTCTACAGTTGTTGGATAGTACGGCATTTTCAAAATAGATACTGGCCGGAGTCCTGGCATTTCTAGAAATATATATTCTTTATCTATGTATAGTGCACCAACATACACGGATGACCTTTTCGCAGTGGGGGTAGCCAAGGTCTGAAACAAGTCGGGGTCGGGGTAGGGAGAAATCTGGAACAAATGCTTAGAAAGGCGTTCGCTCGCGTGCGCAAGCTTTTTTTCGAAATTTCGGATAACTGTAGGAACAATTTTATCAAAGATATTTTGTTCTTCCTAAATTATTGTGTATTTTGACGACAAACAATGTTTATAAAAAATGATGATTAAGACATTAAGTTATTATATACTCGTAGATGCAGGTTTAGCTTGAAGTTTAAGTGTAGTGTAATTCACTTCAAACTTCAAATCTATTGCAATCTCGCACGCGCAAATTTCTTGGGTCATGCTGAAATGATTATATCATTGAAGTTTCAAACGTCATTTTCCTCGTAAGTAGTTCTAGACTGACGATGCACTTTCGTAGCGCTTTAATTGAAGTGAACAATTGAGGAAATAGCAACTTAAATAAATCAATGCTAAATAAAATGCAGACAAATATATTACAAAGAGTTTCTGTAAAATTGAGACTTAAAATCAAGCGTGTACAGTGTAAGATCGCGTGTAATTCATAGTAAGTATCAAGTTGAGATCCGATATTTGCGCGAAGCACAGAAAATCTCGGATCTGAAAGTAGAATACCACGTCCGACCCCGATAGAAACCACGATATACAATATAGCGGGTAGCGGGGTTATTTTGATTCTGAGATAGGAGATAGGGTCAAAGAAGGTCGAATTTAGTAGGGGTTGGATCGGTCAATTTTTGATCGGAGTAGTAACATTTACCATTCACCATGGCCACAGTCACGGATCGCTTATCCGTGTATGCCTGATAGTGCATTATTTCTCATATGGGCAATAGTTAGTAAAGTGTAAAGTACATATAATTATCTGACGTTTGCTTACCTGGACCCACTGTGAAATATTCGACGTTAACTCTTGGAGATCAATGCCGGGATCCATGTTCACTTGTGGCGTAGTATTAGAGACACAAGCATCAAGATAAGACTCCATTTTGGTACAGACAATGTCGAGGGTCAACAGTGAAGGTTTATGATATTGTAGTAGTGGACGTTGACAGCACGACCAGCAGCTGTCTTCGGTCAGGAACAACCTATGACCCTATGACCTACGTCAAAAAGATAAGACAGTGATTTTTGACAGAGTAAAAGAGAAAGATGGATGTGTAAAGTCAAAAGTGAAGCAATCTTAATTCACATCGACATCACATACTACTTACTACTACAGGAGAACGTACCACAACCACACACACGTTGTTTTGTGATACTCCAAAAGTCGAAAGTAAAGGATTAAGTAAGTACATAGAATCCAGCCACAGCCACCAGTAGTTGCCCGTCACCTGTCTGCCCCACCACGGACAGCTTAAACACACTAACACTTCTGGCACCACGTAAACCCTAGTTATTTCCCACAGAAGAATAAACTCTCAATTATGAAGCAATTATGAATTAAATAACAAAATAAATTAATAATAATAACAGGAGCGAAGAAGCTGAGAGTGAGTAGACGACGGTGTTTAGTGGACTGAGTGGCAATTTGGGTATGGGGTTCGTTCCATTCCTATCCTCTTCAATTCAGCTGAACTGGACTTGACTGGAGATCTTATCATATTTTTAAGTACAGCGAAAGCAAAGCTGATACGGTTAAGAATTCGGCTAGTGAGTGAGGCAGCGTGCTCGGATCTCTTCCAAGCCTTCTTTGGCCGGCTTCTCTTCTGTTGTCCTTCTTGTCTCGTCTTGTCTCAACTCTATGATTTCATTATGATGATCTTTTTCTCTACATATATCATCTATCTCAGCGTAGCACAAATTACGCTCTGCACATGGAAATTCACAAATGAAATATTCAATAAATAATCGTGATTTCGTTTCGTTGACATTAATCATTTACGGTTTACATTTTATACAAGTAAGAAAAGCAATAAGCAACAAGGCTTTTGAGATGACATACTACGGTAGTAATTTAGGGCACACACCGTAATCAATTACGCTGGGAGTTACAACGTGTGTGGCCTACCAAAACCAAAACCATTTCGTATTGGAAAGGAATTAATTAAGTATGTGAAATACACTATTTACAAGTTTGGTCCATGAAAATGATTGCAAGTAGAGAAGTTTAGAAACTCTTATACATATTATATTGTATTGTACGCTATTCATCTAAGACAAGGATGTGTATATTATTTGCGCGTATATATAAAGAGGAAACTAATAGAATGTACATAACTAATTAAGAACTTTTACATAAAATGTGAAGCTATGATTATTTTCATGGTCATGCCTTGCGTATTCCAAATACATAAGACAAGACACTAAAATTTAATTGCTAATTGCTATTCACGCCATATTTTGTTGTCAACGATTTTCATGAACGAAGTGATCCCATTTAGTATATTAGGGTATAAATTTTGTTTAAAAATGAAACTCTTTTTGATAGAATTTAAATAAATTGAATTGTGTTGTAATGAAGTGTTGCCAGAGCATTAGTCCGGGAGCTGTGTTGATGACAAAAGTTTTCGTGAAACGCAGAACACAACACACAGAGAATCTGAAAACATAAAGATAGATATTCGATAGTAGATACTTTTCCTATGATCGTTCCCAGTATTTGCTTTCAATCCAAAGTTTAAAGCATTATCGGACTGACAAAGCTCGTGCATGCAAAATTTTCAAATCATCAAGAGTTGCTTGTTTCGTACCATGACGTCATAACATGGTTTTCTTTATCTCACAATTCTTCACACACACACACACACACACACACACACACACACTCCCACGTTCATACCTACCGCGTAAAAATCAAACAAATAGCCGGTGGTGTACGTCCATGAGAAATTATGTGGCAACTGTTCTGTATAGAGTTGTTGCATTATTATCTTCATTGGGAGGAGGCGCAGGAGAACGGACCTGCCAAATTTTCGAAACAACTTAGTATGGTGTGGTATACCTAACAGAATAGGGTAAGTTGTTTTTTGCAGAATAAAGGAGAGGGATCTGACGAATTCACTTCACCGTTTTTCACAGCATAGGATCGTACACTAGCATTGCTATACTAATACGGCAAGTGTGATTCGCTCTGTCACCTTAAAAAATATCTGTTGTGAGCATGCTGCCTTGTCCGTCCATATTGGATCTGAGTTTAGTTCGTGGCAAAGAAACCGCTGTGGTGGTGCGAGTCAGTTCTACTTCTCCCTCTGTCTCAAGTCAACCACCTGGAAACTCCGTCAAAATGGTAAGAATTCATACTTAAACCTTAATTAACTTAAATATTAAGTGTGTCACATCACTCTACGTTCACTACGACTGGTTACTCATGTAAGCTCTCTGCTTTTTCCACAGGCCACGACTCAGAAGAAGACAAGGAAATTGCGAGGACATGTTTCCCATGGTCATGGGCGTATTGGTAAGTTGAAGTTTCCTTTCACCAGTCAATAATACAAATCCAAATTAAACTCAATAAATTAGTTACATAAACACTATTATCAGTGCCATGCCATGTCATGTATGTATGTGATTGTGTTGTGCTGACTGTGAAGCTGGCGAGCGACGGCAGACGGGTAGCGTGTAGCATTAGCATGTCACACGTAAATTTACAGACGTCAGCGAATAATATAGAATTGAAACAAAAAACGAGAATAATGCGAACTAAAGTCACATGTCGAAAAAGACTTAGAAATTTTCTCTGCGCACCCTTTGCTACAATCCACCCCAGGCATAGCATGGTCTATAATTAAATATGCAATTATCTAGAACATTTTTTAAGAGTTTCTTTGAAGTACACTAAAATACATTGTTGTGTTTTCTAGGTAAGCACAGGAAGCATCCCGGTGGTAGAGGAAACGCTGGTGGACAACATCATCACCGAATTAATATGGACAAATACCATCCTGGTTACTTCGGAAAGGTGAGCACGGTGTTTCGTATTGCGTGTTTACATATAAATAGACCTATCGCTTGTCAACGTGTTGAACATATTAATTTCGTGGAAGCCGATATATAAATTCATGATAACTAAACTAACCCTGTACTCTTGTGTTTGTAGCTGGGTATGAGGAATTATCACGCCCGTCCCATCAAGACATGGGCTCCAATCATTAATTTGGATAAACTCTGGAGTTTGGTGAGCGAGCAGACCAGACTGAAGTACAAGAACTCTGAAGGAAAGGCTCCAGTTATTGATTGTGTCCGAGCGGTAAGCATATAACATATAATCGATAATATCCACTATTGACTATTGCTGCATTTTTCTAGGCACAGGCACCTGATGAAGTTTTATCTAAACAAGAGTAGTAAAATGATTTGTTGTTTATTTTCAGGGATACTACAAGGTATTGGGTAAAGGAATTCTTCCCAAGCAACCCGTTATTGTGAAGGCTAAATTCTTTTCCAAAAAAGCGGAAGAAAAAATTAAGAAGGTTGGAGGTGTTTGCGTTCTTCAAGCCTAAGTTAATGTTTTACTTTTGTTGTATTTGAAGGAAAAGTTTCAATAAATTTCTAAGCGGTGAAATGTTGAATTCTGTTTTCAGTTGCACTCTAAATGTTAGGTGTTGCTGCAAATGCAGTGGAAGGATTTTATGATTGTTGATTTTCAGTTTTCAGTTTATTTCATTTCAGAATGGTAGAAATAAAAGACGATATAATTGAAACAAAGAATGGCTTTGCGCAATGCAAAATGCAGAGCACAGAGCAACCAACACAATTCACATTGAAACTAGCAGAAGAATATAGAATAGTCAATGTTAAAATAGGAATAGGTGGACATTGTAGAGTACTATCTTGCTAGTTGAGTGGAGGTTGAGGAGGTCCTTGGTTGAGGTGTGCAGGGGGAGGCGGTGGTGGGTTCATCATGTTGTTCATACTTCGACGAGTCTGCTGCTCCGTCCTAAACGTACACTGGAGAAAGAACTGCTTCGTGTCTTTATTCCAGAACGTCCAAAATCTAGACTCATTCTATTCAGCAAACAAAAGTAACGGTTTAATATGCAATTTTTGACCACACCACATCACAATCACAAACTACAACTCCATTGAATTGAAGGCAATGTCTTACCTTGTCAACTTCGCGACTGGGAACCTGAAGAACAATTCAAGTAGATTAGATTTGATTTTTTCATTTTGAAGTAATTATATTCTTTTTCGAAAATCAACCAAAGGGATTTAGTACCTTGAACGAAATTGTCTCATAGGGTTCAGCCGCAAAGAGCACGTACTGCCATTTGCGGTCTGGAGGCTCCACTCTCTGCTCGTAGGCTGACATGAAACGATGCTTGGGAGCAATTCCGTCAGCAATCTCAGGATAGTCAATTTGAAAGAGCAGAGATTGCTGTTGATTTTCTGGGTCACGTTGTTTAGTGACACGATAACCTGGTCGCCCAATTTTGACGAACCTCCGGTGTTCCACGCGTGGCTTGTCCAGTGAAGGCTACAAAAAGAGATGGTTCATATTTTGAGTACTTAACAGCTTTGTTGCATTACATTAGTGTGTCAATAATTTGACAATAATAAACTCACTTGATTCGGAGCATCCTTTGCCTCCTTAGCAGCACGACGGGCCAAGTTGGCTTGATGTTTCTTGCCTTGGGTATGAGCCAAGTAAGATCCTTCGTTGTTATGAAGCGTGAGACACAATTTACACTCGTAAGTGCCCAAGTGATTCTTCATGAAATACGGATCTTTGTTCAAGTCAATTGTCTCCATGGCCAACTGCCGAAGTCGCTCTCGACGATCTCGATTGGATTCGGACCATGATGCCACTCCACCTCCGCCTGTCTTTCCTCCAGCTCGATGTTGGAAGTCCATCTCGCCCGTTTATAATCTATCACAACCACAATTAGATAATTAATTGTAGAATAAACCACTATTTAAAAAGTCTCACATGCAAGCATGCCCTAGATTTCGATGATCATTTATATTCGATATTATGCTTAGACTTTTTTTAAAATTCAAGACATGATGTCCATGCGTTGCGTCCGAAGCAACTTCGACGAATTTAGCCTAAAACTAGTTAAATTCACAACCGATTGGTGACTACATGTCCACCACAAGAACGATTCTCGAAAGCTAATTCCATATATATAGTATGGTATATTGGCACTAATCGGCTAACATTTACTTTACCGGTACGAGACACACAGAGCACGGACTGTTTCATTTGATCCGCGCGTTTCGGCAAACC
>JAQFYU010001648.1:0-14090 GCA_034694905.1 Ceratophysella granulata
TGGTTGATGGTTTACACAATATTATTGAAACGACGAAGGTTGTAAGCAGGTATTGTATCGTAATATCAAAGGATATGGAGCTCACACCCGCACCCCCTCGGATTAGGTGTATTAACATTTAATTGTTCGTGCAAAAAACAGAAATAAGATGGAAGGGCAGTGCAGCTCATAACGAGGGTTAATTTTCAAAAAGCCAAGAAGGGAAGAAGATTTAGCCAGTTTATATTTTATATTGAGTAAGAAAATTAACAGCGACCTGCTTGGCTTTCTCAATTTTGGTTTCTTTCTCGGACTAAATAACTGTTTTACAGCGAAAAAAACTGAAAACGAGATTGAACAGTTGCAGAATTCTATACATATGAGATATGAGTACGATATACAATGTATGTACTACCACAGATGTAAGGACCAAAACCAAAAAAACTTCCTCAAACTTTCTCAAAATTTAAATTCACTTTAAATCTAACCTACCTTGATATAAACTCTTAATTTCGACATATTTTGATTAGATTATGTGTATTGATTGGCTAAAACACCCAAGTCTTTCTTGGTAAAAAAATATTGAAGAAGTCTACAGGTTACAAAACTTATTCAACCTAATCTAAATTTTGTTAAACATGTTGTTCTATTGTATGGTAAATTATGGAACTCTAAAAAGTTTCACTAAAATTGACTATCAAGCCTGGAAGTAAGTGGTACAAATTATAGTTTCACTATATCTGTTTCCAAATGAGACACAATTAATTATTACTCCATAATTGATGAAATTACAAATAACGATGCATTTGTAGACATAAACTTGGAAATCGACATATACTGTTCCAATAATATTCACTATTTTCTTAAACTTTTGTGAGACCGTCCATTACATCTTGATAATGATGTTTTCCCTCCCTCAGATCAGAAGTGCGTCTCTAGTTCCAGTGTAGCGTCTGGCTGGACTGGACTGGGATTTGGATTGTGCATATTGTTCTACAGAAGGAGTGAACGCACCAAAGTCCACACAATAGAGTTTTCGTCGCCAGGACTGATGCTGTTGTTGATGCCAGGGAGGCCAAACCTAGCCAGGAAGACAGACTACCGACTACACAATGAGATTAGATAGTAATATTACATATTATCTACAGGAAAGACATACCAGGAAAAAAACACGGGTTTTCTACATAAAATTGTGTATAAGGAAAAAAGTACATACAAGAGATGTGTGATTGTGATCATCATCTCATCTTTTGGTTCAAGAAAACTTGTGCAAGAGAGACTCGTCGATCTTCCAAGCTGGCGTCCGTCTGGACGTCTTTCTTGGCTTTCACATTCGAAATGGTCCATGTCTACCATTTCACTTATACTTATAACTTAAACTACTTTGCCCCCGCCTTACTTCCTATATATGCTTGATAAAATCAAACATACACGCCACTGTCAACATAATATGACAAAATTCAACTGCATCTGTCCGTTCTACCTTAAGGAAATCATCGGAAATTGAGCTGCTGCCCATCATTCCTCATTCCACCAAATTTAGCGGCCCGGCCGTTCTCAATGTAGTTGGGTTTAGATTCAGAAAGACTATTTGGGAACCAAAAGTTTTAATTGAAGCATCAAATGATTGGCCGAAAAAAGTTATGCCAAAATATAAATTAGGACTTCGTTTAGTTAAATTGCAAAAGTCAGAATTCGGATTGGGTTAGTCGTTTCGTTAGTCTGAATGTTATTACTGCATTGGAGGCTCCATTAAATTTTTGTATTTTAGCGCCGTGAAGCTTAACCTTAAATCAAGTCGTGATTCTGATCCTGGCTAATTAAGCGATTATCCTCTTGTCACGTCCCAGGAAAAAAGCCAAGATTTTAATCAACACAAATCTTGAGGTTACGGCCTTATAATTGAAGATCTCGTAAGATTTTAGGCGCTTAAATCCGAGTTGGGTCCTATTACAAACTCGTTAATGAAATATTGCGACTTTTAGAAGCATCGACAATAAAAAGCGTGAGACAATATATAAGTTCTTTTAATGCATTTATAATGCTTAAATTCTCTCATTAATTTAACTGTTTTGCAAAAAATGCAGTAGAGTAGCGCGTGTACAGATCTGTATTGGTCGTAGCTCGTAGCAGTACAGTGTAGTATAGCGTTACGGCTTTTACGGTCGCGGTTACGCTTCGAGATTTTTATGTCGCAGTATGACATGTGGCGATTTCTTATCTCAGTTTAGAAAGTTGCAATTTTTATGGCACATATTGATTTTATGTAGCGGTTTTAAATCCTGATTTCCATTTTCCATATCGCGATGTTTTATATCGAGATTTCCACATCGCGGTATTTAATGGAACGGTTTCTTGAGACTTCGGGCCCTATTAGCCTACTTAAAATGTTTTCAATATTCTTATTTAAGATCCAACATTGTGTATTCTTAAAGTTTGCATGTTTCTTTAAGTAAGATGCAGACTCCCACGCTGATTACACGTATAAATCCTAATTTGACTGAATGCTTTAGTTTCGCCCTGGTGCAATCGTCCTACGCGAAGGCATTGATCTAAATATTACAGTCTACGATGCGATTAATTTATGAAAATGGAATGCAGAATGCCATATCTACTGAACCAAGAACCGGTAAAATCAATAGTTTATCCACGGAAGGAACTGCTGTTATGGAAGGAACCGGGAGGGAGTAAACGGTCTGGTTCAGTGGTGGTGGCACCCGAGATCCCAGAGATCTTTATAATGTTGATCTCTCAAAGATGTGAGATGGTTTCATTCGGCGCCCAGCTGCCTGGAGCCCGCTAAGCTTTTTCTGCTTTGCCAAAAAACCTTTAATTGAGTCCATACTTGAGATGAGACTCTGCTGCGTCTTGTTCCACGAGAAGTTGGTCTCCAACTAGGAGAGAGTTTACTACAAGCTAACAATCTACGAGGACGGACTGCTACTCCTACTACTACTTAATATAATATCTAAAAAATGTATAGCCACTAGACAATTTTTTATGCTTCGCCTCCTGTTAGAAACTACACTTTTGGGGGGAGTAGTGCATACTCACTTACGTAGTAATGATGTAGTAGGCTCCGTGAAGTGAACAGAAGTTGTAAGTCGGATTTTTTAGTGGGAGTAGCTATCATTATTTCTATCCAAATTATAGACCGGGATCTGATCAGGATATTAGTCTCGGTGGGTCTCTCTACATGCATACTCGAGTTCTGAAAAGGAAATTAGGGTTCATTTCCCTTTTGTTCAGACAGATTAGCTTCTGGGTTGGATTGGATCCGAAAAGGATCTTCCACCTAACATATTCGTCCAAGAGCCTTCTAAAATTTGGCAGAAAATTGGCAAATTAGAATTAGTTCAACCATTCAGTTTTGAAAAATCTTTGAATAGCAACGTAATTACGATAAAACTGAATTAACTCAATGTAGCTACTTACTGTACAATCCTATAATTTATGCAACAATTGGTATACAAATTCGTTGACTATAGACTTTTGAAAAATAAAATTTTATATGGAAGTCGTTTGAGACGAAAGAAGTTTGATTTCGCAAATAATTGACATTAATTCGCGTCATCATACTGTGCTATGCATGCAGGTTTGATAGATCCTGACAAGCATGAATGACCAAATTATGTAGATGGACAGGACCTTTGGCCCTCCGGAGGGGAGGACCTAAGTTGGATAGGAGGGCTGAAAGAGTTGAGGGTTCGGAACGCCAGTCTCTCAACTTTAACACATAAGACATAAGGAAATGTCCTCCAGCCCTCCGGAAGATCAATTTGTGGTCGGAGAGCTGGAGGGCCGGAGGGCTGGAGGGAACTATAAAATATCTATGTACACTTTCTCAAAATTTCTTTTCAAATTAAAAAAAAAACTCTTTTCTAACTGGTTTAAAAATGAAATTAGATTTACTCCCTCTTCCCAATGGGTATTATCTATTATCGCTATTAAATTAAAGCTAATTGAGATTTTAATTAGTGAATTGATTAAGTCTGGAAGCGCTAAAATTGCGTTTCCAATTCTCAGTAAAATTGAAGCAAATGTCCCCAATCTTACTGGAATTATGAATGATGTAAAATCCCAATAGCTCTGTAATGTTGTTGTTTGATTGAATGTATAGAAATGAATCATACAAATAATGTTGCAGAAGGTTGAATAGATAAATAGAATTGCACGCACACCATCTTTCGACTAAAAAATCAGAAAAAAACAACGTATAAATCGTTTGCCATTTGAAGCAAATTACGTGTACTAGAAAGAGTCCATAAGGTCAGTGCGATGTTCTGCTTTGGAATATTGGAGAGAGTTGGAAGGCAGAAGCGGACGTTACCCGGTTCTCTGAATTTTGCACCCGACTGGATAATAGGCTCCTTGGAGCCGGCATTATTGCCATTTCCCATTCAGTTGTCTGGCTCCGGCTCTTCTGGCGTCGTCCCGGTTCTGTCAGCCGCCTTTCTCTAGGTAATGTTGCTGGGGAAAATACTATAAATATTTTTTGCAAAAATAATAATAGCCAGGAAGACCCTATATAGAGTTTCCAGTAAAATGTTGGTTTGTGAATTACGTGGACTGAATGAACTCTATGTTACGTTTAACGGTGTTAAGCGCTTCAGTTCAGTTCAGCTTCCTCAAGTACTTAGCTGGTGCCCATGGAGGAAATTAGCCTTTTCAATTCAGGCCTCCTGCTGCTGACAGGCTCGGACTCCAATTTCCTCTCCATATGGAACATACATGGTCTCCGTCTGAGACTGGGCTATTAGAGCTAATGCTTTATGGTCGTCAGGAAGAGCCAGAAGCCAGACTGCCGGAGTAATTTACCTAATTGTCAGACAAATTACGAACTTTACCACGAAGTGGATTTAACCAGAAACCTCCGGAACAAAAAAGAATATAATAAAATTATGCTAATAACAATATCTACGAATTCCGGAAAAGCTCACACTATATTGTACTTAATTTACTAGCCTTAAATATTAATTGATCTTTTCCCGTAGATATTCGTATACATTTGAATTTGCTAATTTTATAGACCAACGTTCCACAGAAAGTTTTGCTATGTGGGCTTGGCTTATTTTATTTCGTAAAGTGCGAATACTTGAAATGAATTCAAGTGTGTGAGTCGCGTGGCGTCGGCGGAGACGAGACGCTTGACCTAATCTAAAAAAACAAACGATCCCATTCAATTTTCCAGGCCAAGAGTATCACTATATAGTTTCCTCTCGTCAGATCCCAAGCGGCTTTGCCAAAGTTCACAACATTAGGCTCAAGTTTATAGTGATTTGTGTAATCATTCTTGGCACTTTGCACCGAACCGAACAGGGAATGGCTTTATTCTTCATTTTTCATTTCTATGACTTCATGGGAAGGAGGCAGGCGTTGAGCAGTTTCGAATTTTATGATGTCGCCGCCGTATATTTTGATATTTTGATGATTTCGGACAGTAATTATTAATTTAAAAAGTAAATAAATACGACGCTTTGTTTGGATTCTGATCATAAAATTATATTTTATGTGCTCCAGTTTTTAAATCAAGCATTTTTGAAAATAGTACAGTAGCTGGGAGATGCCAATGAAGCCAAGCACAGAATACAGAAGCGAAGAATAGGGAAAATGATAGTCAAAGTTTTTGAGTGGATATTTTTTCCTCCATTTTTTTGAGTGATGGGAATTTGGTAGCGCCTTCATCTTTTCGTGAGCCTGGCCTGACAGACTGGCACCAGCCGAGCAGGCAGCAGCAGCCAACAACGAACCCAAAGACCATATTATGGCATTAAACAACAAGCCAAAGCCAACAATGAATAGACATCAAGTCGGAGAGATGAGATAAAAAAGGATATTTTTTACCAAAAAAAAAAACTAGTGGCGTCCGTTATAGTAACTTACTGTTATTCACGTCATGCACTTGTATCATATCCATGCTTAACTTTTTTTCCGTTTTATAGTTCTTGTCCTAAAATAATGCGTGTGTGTAGTATGTTCTCCTCACGACAACCACGACCAGCATAATTCTTATTTCATTTTTTAAGAACCAGACCACGAACTCTTTAAAAAGCCACCCTTCTATCCGTTTTAGGTGCCGGTACGGTGATAGAGGTTTGGGAAATATGATAAAATCAAATCTCGTGACATTTATTGGATATCTCCGGTTCGCCGACTCTTTCAGGCTAGCCGATTTATTGAATTTCTTGGTTTTGGACTGGACTCTGGATCGACAGGAATTCGTGTATATAATGCATTGCAACTGATTTGGTTATCTAATCCGAGGCTTCAGCTTCAGAGTTCAGACAACGGCTCTCAGCACACAGGCGACGGCTAACAATTGGAAAGTTATTCTTGTCGGTTGGATTTGGATTGGATCATCTCTTTGGTTTCATTGAAACAATAGCATATATCATCTGAATAAGTATTATAAGCATAAGCATCGTATAGCTATAGGTAAGGTAGTGTTTTGATTTAGATATTTAGATACGTCACCTCTTTTCTAAAAAGAAGTAAATACATTAGCGGAACGTTACAGCTTTTTCATCTCCATGATTTAATGGCAATACTAAAGTCAAATTCAAAAAAATGCAGAAATTAAATACAGACTTCCCAGCAGTATTCCTCAATTTTCTTCAAAAAAAAAATCTTCAATTTTCGAAACATCCTAGTTCTTAGCTAATAACAATCCAAATTTTTCATCTAAATTCATTCGTTTTTAGAATTATCCTTGTTACACGTTTCAAACCTAAAGAATTTGGAAGAGTATAGAAAAACAAGTGAGCCCAGTAAACCTAAAAACCTGCTGTTGACTTGTTTCTGTATCCACAAGGATTTTAGTTTAATTTTCAACCAAGTTGTCCTTAGTATTTTATCTTTGATTTTGCTTAAGTGAGTAACTGTTTTAAATAATTTCATAATTATTTTTGGCGATACATTCGCTTCAAATTGGTTCATCATTGTCATTTTCTCGGTTACCCTGCTTTTGCAGGACCTTTGTATAGAATTGACAATTCTCAAATTGAGAATCAATTTTTAGCTCAGGTAGTGTCAAATAAACACAAAAATGTTCAACTACTCGAATCGAATCAAACCGAAAATTTGGCTTGGTTTCACATACAGCTCAATATTAGGATCATGGCTCCATTAAATAAACAAACCCTTCAATTGTGCTATGTGCCTGCTGGGTTTGATAGCGTCTGTTTACACTTTACACTCAATCTTAATCATTCGGGTCAAACGTTATCAATTTTCCCCAGTGGGTAGTTCGAATTAAAAGTGCATAAAGTCTCATACATTCATCATTCATGTGTATTTGATATTTGACCAGGCAACACTGTTTCTACAGTCCCACTTACCTGATACAGCAATAATTTACTAAATCAAAAACAATAGTCCAGTAGTGCGAAACGCTCAGTTCAGGTGATTCTCTACTTGAACAATCGTTCTCGCCAATTCCAACATTACCAATAATTGTTTCTGAGCAAATTATTAAAAATGTTCTTCCGAATGAGTGACGTATTTATTGGAATGCTAGCCCTGAATGTAGCCGCTGCAGTTCCGCCTATCGTTGATGGTGGAGGCTACAGGATAGAAAGGGATGGAATGGTATATTAAATTATTCTAAATATTCGATTTTTGATTTCAATTGACCTTTTAATTTAACTATAATCAAATATATACAGTGCATGACGGCAATGAGTTCAGATGGGCTAGGACAGAATGAACTAGGCCTGGTTCAAACACTTCCTTGGACCAATGCTATGGACCAAAAATGGAGTGTCGAAATATTTGGTAAAGCTATTTCTTAATCAAGATTAGGTCTAAGATACGGTACGTTAGTCTTAATGTTGAAATAATTAATAAATTATATTTAATATTAGGTTCGGACATTAACCTAACGCCGTCGAACAACAAGCGGAACAATGTGACGTGTACACTGAGTCCGATGCTAGCCTCAATTAACTATGAAATCAGGCTGATTGAAGATCAGGCTCAGTTCCGAATTATTAACAAGCAGAACAAGCTTTGCGTTACCTACGGGTAAGTACATATGTAGAAGCTACTAAACAATCTTGATTCATAATAGTTACGTTATGTTTATATCTAAAGCTTTGCGTTGACTAGGGATTTTGTGACCCTGGGCAGTTGTGAGTCTGAGTTGTCACTCTGGACATTTTTCCGGGTCGGCTAAGCTGAAGTGAAGATATGAGTATTTCAGTCGAAATTCGAAACACAGCATCGAGAAGAATTTATGAACCATTTTTATTTCAAACTTCAAGAAATCGAAGAACTTTCTTACCAGAAATAACAAATATACTTGTACAACAATTCCTCATATTACATGATAATTTGCTCTAAATGCCTCGATTCATTCACAAACCCTTGAGTTAAATCAAGGCAATAATTTAGGACTAATTGTTTCTAAGATATATTCTAATTAAGAACACGCTGAGCGTGTACCTTTTCTTTGGATTGATTGAGTAAACGGTAGGAAATGAATTCATGTTTTCCCGACTAAGTTCTACAATTGCTTGGTAGTTGATTAGTAGTCTTTCAAAGATTGAGTCCATGTTGAATAGGCGATGAGGTCTGTTGTGGTCCTCGACGACGGGTCGGAGTTGACTGAGTTCCATTCCCATTCATCCAGTTCCCACGTGAGGCAGCGGATCTGTTATGAAGTGGAGACGAGGAGCCGTCGGAATAGTCTTCTCGCCCGCCGCGTGGAAGGATGATTGGGGACATGTCGGGTTCGTTGTCGGAGAGAGTTGGTGAAAGACGTCCAAGTGGCGGAGGTCGTTGTGGTTCACGTTCTCGGCCTTGGCGGGAATTTAGCGTATCATCTGCATCCTCCTCGTCGTCGTCCAGCGGGGCGGGTGGCTCAAAGTCACCACCAAGACCGTAGAAGTCTTCTCCGAGTCCGAAGTAGGATGGGAGCGTGGATTCGTCTGGCATAATTGGGAGGGGCACTTCCTCCAATTCCAACTGGGAAAACATGAAAGGACTCAACACATCTCCGTTCGAACTACGTGCATCATCTGCGAAAAAATATCAAATCAATGGTTATTATTTCAGAAAGGTTTTATGGTGCTAACTTTTTATATGGGTATTCATTCAAGCGAGACTTACTTGACTCAGCTTCCTTCCCTTTGGCAACTGCAGTTAGTTTCTGTCTCAGAAGTTCAGACTCCTTACGAATATCCTGAGCCTTTCTTTCAGACTGGCACAATGAAAGCTGAAACGTAAGAAATAAAATGTTTCAAAATTAGTTTACCAGTCTAAAGATTGGTCAAGCTTAATGATATCTTCACCAAACGGTCGACAAAAGAAAATATTATAAAGTCTCGTGTCGTGAATACTTTCAATTGTAGCTACCTCAAACAGAACAAATTAAACTTTCAAAAAATTCTCAAGAATAAAGCAAACAATCGGTAAATGAAAGATGAAAATATTGCAAGATCAAGTGAGTAGCTCAAACAGTTGACAAATTAAAATATTTTGTGAATTGCACAAACAATTGTGAAATGAAAAAATTTAATATACTTAAGCAGAATATGAATCCAAGGCGAGTATGTTGTATTCAAATGGCGTACTTACCCAATTCTCATGACTCTTCGCCTCCAATGCACGAATTTCGTTTCGATGAGCTAATTTTGTTTGCTCAAATTCTTCCTTCAATTTTTCAAGTCTCGAACTCAAGTCTTTAACTTCATCATTCTTCTCCTCAATCATGAGAACCAACTCATCCTTGTCCTTTCCACGAATATTCTTCTCCACTTCGTATTTCTCAACAATCGTTCGCAGTTCTTCCTCCTTTTCTTTGAAGTATGATTCTAAAACTTGTAATCGAGTTTCAGCTTGGTCCTTCTCTGCTTGTAGAGTTTTTAGGCTGACCTTTGTCTGCTCGTAATTTCCTACGAAACAAAACATTTTTGTAGCATGTCACGTCATATCACACCGCAACATTACATCCTAGAAATAGTAGGATCTAGAGTAGACTTAGCGACGATTTGTGCATGTGTTACAGATAGGTTAGCTATATATTTTGTCTGTCTACAATGTGTGTAAAAATAGGAAATAAATAGTAGTATATAAAATAATATAGTAGCTTTGGGCCTCAAAAATCACTTACTATTCAAACTCGTATTTTCGAGTGAAACGGATTCAACTCGGGACTGAAGGGACGTTGCTTGACTCTCTGCTACTTGAAGTCGTGCCGTCATTTCGGCAATGTCAATTAGCGGCGAATCGTCCCCTAACGTCTCTTTCAAGGCTGATAACTCGTTTTCTTTTAAACTTAACTCTTGATTTAAATCACTGACAGTGTCCTCGTATTTCTGAAGAATTTCTTTTAGATCTGTTAATTCATCTTGAAGTGAATCTTTCGCGTCTCCAATCTGATCCTTTTCCAGCTGGAGACTTCGACGTAATTCCACTTCTGATAAAACTTTTTGTTTTAGTTCAATCATTTCGGCCTCAACTGCCTTTACTTTAAGCTCTAGATTCTCTTTGGTGTGAGTGATTAGCTCGAGGTCCATTTGGGTGGTAGCCGCATCTGCTTGAGCTGCTTCCAACTCCTCAGTAGTTTCCTTGAGAGAAGCCTGGAGACTCACAACCACTGTTTTCAGTTTATCACGTTCTTCAACAGCCTGGAAAAAATATTTTCATGAATAGCCATGTCAAGGAATAAGTGAAACTGAGGGACTTGTTCATTTTTAATATAATTCTATGCTTACCGTGTTGCGCTCATCCATTGTGGTACCCACAAGATTCTCGACTTGCAGAGCCACCTTTGCACCATACTTGAGTTCCTTTTGTTGTTGTTTGATTTGGTCCTTGTGCTTGGATTCCAATTCCTTGATAACACGAAGCTCAAATTCCAACTGTTCAATCCGCTTCTTGTCTTCATCATAGGCGAGTGCTTTCTTCTTGAAAACATCGTACTCCTCCTGTTGGTTCTCGTAGGCTGTGCTAACTTTCCACAAGTTCTTGTTGAGCTCAGTCACCTTCTTCTTGAGTGGTCGTACCGATAGAAAAGTTTCAATGAAGAAGTACGGAACACAAATGGAAATGAGAGTCAGTGCAATTATCCCCGTGAAAACAAGTGCATCATTTACATCCAAAATCGTATCTTGTAAATATTCTGGAAGGAAATTGACTAAAGTTGAGCTCAAATGCTGAATAGCAATTACAAATGATGATCCTTCGGCGACCGTGGGCTCATGGTGATGATGATGGTGATGATGGTGCACATGTCCATCGTCATGTTCTTCCGAATGTGGATGAAGCAGTGGATTCAGGTGCTTATGACGTCCGACAAGATCCACTTTCGGCGTTTCATTGTCAGGGTAATCGTTGGTCGGTGGAACATGTTCTGTTGCATCGATTGGATCAGGAACCGGATCTTCTGTTGCGAAACTGGGTATTTCGCTCTCTTCCAGCTTTACATTGTCACTAAGTTTATGCTGATC
This sequence comes from Ceratophysella granulata, assembly GCA_034694905.1. Lineage (NCBI taxonomy): Eukaryota > Metazoa > Arthropoda > Collembola > Poduromorpha > Hypogastruridae > Ceratophysella > Ceratophysella granulata. Next base: position 11,430 of record JAQFYU010001648.1, read on the forward strand.
ACCGTGTTCGTGGTAATGCTCTTCTGCGTGAGAGTGGCCCGCTAAAAGTGGATTTTCATGCACATGTTCGTGCTGAACAATATCCATCGTAGGCTCTTCAGTGACTTGGTCTGTTGGAAGAAGTTCAGGTTCGGATTGTGAATTCTCTGTATGATATAGGAGCTCTGAGTGATTTGACGAAAGTTCTTCCGAAGCGTCGATTAAACCTTGGTCGGACTTGTCGGTTGACGAGATTTCTGAAGATTCAATTAAAACTTGATCGGGTTTATCAGTTGCGACGGGTGGTAATTCGCTTGGTTCAACGTTTACATTCTCAATGTGCTGATGGTGGTCACCGTGAGTGTGGTCGTGCTCTCCTGAATGCAGGTCGTCGCTTGGAAGTGGATTTTCATTTACATGGTCGTGCTGAACAATTTCCTCTGTAGGCTCTTCAGTGACTTGATCTGTTGGAAGAAGTTCAGGGGATGATTCCGAATTCTCTGTATGCCCTTCAGTGACTTGATCTGTTGGAAGAAGTTCAGGGGATGATTCCGAATTCTCTGTATGATCTTGGAGATCTGAGTGATTTGACGAGAGTTCTTCGGAAGCGTCGATTAAACCTTGATCGGGCTTGTCGGTTGACGAGATTTCTGAAGATTCAATTAAAACTTCATCGGGTTTATCAGTTGCGAAGGATGGTAGTTCGCTTGGTTCAAGTTTTACATTCTCACTGTGCTGATGGTGGTCACCGTGAGTGTGGTAGTGCTCTGCTGAATGCAGGTGATCACTTAGAAGTGGATTTTCATGTACATGCTTATGATGAGCTAGGTCTGCTGAAGACTCTTCAGTGACTTGTTCCGTTGGAAGTAGCTCAGAAGGTGACTCCGACGTTTGTAAATGATCTTGGGCGTTTTCAACGGGATCTTGCAGCACATTCACACGGTCATCAGGCTCTGGGTCGTTTGAAGAGAGATTTGAATCATCAATTAAACCTTGATCGGGTTTGTCAGCTTCAAAGGTTGGTAGCTCAGTTCCATCAAGTACTACATTATTTTGATGATGCTCTTCAGCGTGAATGTGACCGCTTAGAAGAGGATTTTCATGGACATGTTCATGATGAGTCACATCTACCTTAGACGCTTCTGTGACTTGATCCGTTGAATGAAGCTGAGGAGGTGATTCCGACTCTGTATGATCATGATCATGGACGTCAACAAAATGGGGTTCATTAAGCAAATTCAAGTGATCATGAGGTTCTGGGGGGTTCGAAGAGGGTTTTGAAGCATCAACTGAACCTTGAACAGATTTGCCGAACACCAAGGATGGTAATTCGCTAAGTGGATACTTATAGCCGTGCTCGAATCTCCCCAACATCTTCAACTCCTTCACTAGGTTTACTGGAATCTTTCCCACTTTCCCACGGATCTAAACATTGGAAATAGTGTTTCTCTAATTTAATTGCTTCTGCCTTGCCATATAGGAATTGCAGATTGGTTAAGGTAGATTACCCTTCCAATCCAGTGTCCCTGAAAACCGTCCAGAGGTTTACTGAGTATGGTGACTTCTTGGTTTTTGCCGAATGTCAAATGGTCATTAGCCGGAGCATGGTAGCTCAGACTGGTTCTGCCTTCGGAGATTGGAACTGAAAAAGTAGAAAAAAATCTCATTTACCTTGGATTCATCTGGTGTGTTTTTCACTGATAAATAAATAAATAAATTATATAATGTATTTAAAACTAGTAACGTCGGGCCCAGGGGAAACATGAAAGTAGCATTTACATAGGCATATCACATATCATACATCATATCAAATAAAATAATTAAATCTCAATGCGTGATGCTCGTAAAAGCAAACGAAAGATATAAAAAAAAATATAGCTTATACATAGCTTATAGCTTACCCAGGCAATCTATGTCCGCACACCAATACATCGTTTCTTGCATCTTGGGAACTTCGCTACTGGTACTGGGACGACCAACATAAACTGAGGTGACAATAAGTAGAAAGCAGCGCAAAACTACTGAAGTCGCCATTATTTCCCAATAATTCCACTAAATGCAAGACGTCAGTTAACTATTTACAGTGAAACTGTTCAACATTATCTTCCCAATCCTTTCTCCACTGATGGATGATGGATGACTGAGAGATATGGATGTTTCTAATACTGGATGTCAGATGTAGGATGTCAGATGTGGAATCTGGAATCAGGAAATGTGAAATGACACGTTGGCACAAAAAATATGTTTCACTTCTCACTTCACCTCATTTTTTCATCTGGTTTCACTTTTCTTCTAAATTTCAAGTTTCAGCGCCCAAAACCTTCTTCGATTGAAATAGTACTCTATGCCTATGTATTACACTATATGTACACAAACACAGCAGTAGCATAGCAGCAGTATAAAATATTTCACAAAATAAGGAATTACAACTTGAAGTTGAAGTAAAAGAAAAATTTCGAAATAGTCCTATGTTGGAATTATACGGGTATGTCTCTCAATAATGGATACTTTTAGAAAAAATCCAAAATCCTATGCTGCAAAAAATGCTACTCTATTCTTGTCTCGCCTCTACTTCTAGACACACCTGTTCTTACCTCAGACTCAGAGTGTTGAATTTGCATGATTTACATGTATTTATTAGTATTGAATTTGCATGTATATATTCAGCACTCTGAGGTTCTT
>JAQFYU010001649.1:0-14083 GCA_034694905.1 Ceratophysella granulata
AAACATCAATTGACGAATCGGGAATTTAAACATTATACACGAACGTGATTTCAATTGCCGTCTCACTAAAGACCACCGTTGTAAATGCCAGTTGGGCAAATGACTATAATGACTATGAACGGTAACGACATCAATTGGAAATCAGGCCGTGCCAAAACAATTCCGATGGGGTAGACACGTAAATCCTTCATGGGCTGCATATGACTGCAAATGATGCCGCTGATGCCATTCTGAGTGTTTGGAGCAATATCGTCGCCCTCGGTTCGCAGTCGAACAATTTGTTGATACCATTCTGTTTAGCTGCTGATGACGCCATTCTGAGTACGTGGACCAATATCGTCGCCCGCGAGGAAGTTTCAAGGCACCACTTGTTGATTCGTGGCACAGCTAAAAAAAATTGCTTAATAGCATTCTTTTAGTTGCTGCTGACGCCATTGTGAGTGGTTGGAGCAATATCGTTGCCCGAGGATGGTGCAAATCACAACGGGATGATGCGTCACTTCGTTCAAAATCTAAATAACATTCTGTTTAGCTGCTGCTGTCGCCATTGTGAGTGGTTGGAGCAATATCGTCGCCCGAGCAGGGTGCAAATTACAACGTATTGATTCGTGGCTGCATTCAAAATTTGCTAAATTGTATTCCGTTTAATCGTAATTACAGCCCTTTCTTCGAAGGACGTAATAGAAGAATGGCAACTTTTGACCCTAATACAACCGGAAGCCACCGATTCATACACTTGCTGCAGTGTGATTTGCTAAATAATATTCTGCTTAGCTCCTGCTTTCGCCATTCTGAGCGCGTGGAGCAATATCGTCGCCTGGGGAGGGTGCAAATCACCACGGGATGATGCGTCACTTCGTTCAAAATCTAAATAACATTCTGTTTAGCTGCTGCTGATGCCATTGTTAGTGGTTGGAGCAATATCGTCGCCCAAGCAGGGTGCAAATTACAACGTATTGATTCGTGGCTGTATTCAAAATTTGCTAAATTGTATTCTGTTTAATCGTAATTACAGCCCTTTCTTCGAAGAACGTAATAGAAGAATAGCAACTTATGAGCCTAATACAACCGGAAGCCACCGATTTATACAGTTGCTGCAAAGTGATTTGCTAAATAATATTCTGTTTAGCCCCTGCTTACGCCATTCTAAGTGCGTGGAGCAATATCGTTGCCTAGCGAGGGTGCAAATCACCACGGGATGATGCGTCACTTCGTTCAAGAGCTAAATAGCATTCTGTTTAGCTAAATCCTTCAATTAACTTCTTCTTCGAAGTATCAACATCGACAAGTACATAGACACAATGGAGAATCCTTGGTAAGCAGAATCGGACTTAGAAAAGTACGAGCTTGATGCTCCTACGCAGTTAAGTTCTAACTATAGCAGAATTTCATGAATTAATTTAATGATCTACAGCGAAGTAAAACTATTATTGAATGAAGGACTGGTTTGCTTTCCAGTACTCTGTGAGCATTTTTGTACGAAACAGATTTCTATCGGTGGGTACACGCAATTAAATTTCAAAAACTATTGTATTTAGGGAAGCCAATAAAAAGCTAAAAAAATCAAGATATTAAAACCATCAAATTCAAATGCATCAAGGAAATCGAAAATGGAATGGAAATCGAAAATCAATTAACCAAATTCACTATATTTACATTTTTAAACAGCGGCTGCTTTGAAGTATTGAAGAGGTACATACGTATTTCTTAATGAAACTTGTGCGGGAGTGTTAATTCAATTCCAATAAAATTCTATTAATAGATTTTAAATTCGATTTTATTCTAATTCTAACCCGAGCCAGTCAGCCCAAGTCACAAACAATACTATTACGCTAAAATACTCGACCCGTTTGCTCAAATTCAATTTGGGGATGTAAATTTAAAGAGCGCCTGGATTAAACTCTACATCCTCTTTGGATGACAGGAATTAGTGAAGCCTCTTTGAAGTGAAACCTCTTGTATAGATATTAGAATTCGGATGTGGAATGGAAGGCAATGCTCATCTCCATGTCTTGACATTTGTTCGTGTGGAGGAGGAAATGGTTTCCATGAACACGTTCATTCATATTGGTCTCTGACTTGTCGACAATGGCCTAGTAATTAATAAACCTCTTCTCTGATTCCTGAACAGAAGACGGAAGAATGGAAATCCGACTTGATTACATTCCCTTGTTTAACTTTTTTTACATTTTATTAATAAATTCTCTTTCTGGTTCCGTAGTACAGTAGTAGGAAGAGATCCACTTCCATTCAGCAAGTTTGGGAAAGTCAAGAGATAGAAGATCAATACGTGACGACGTGCGGCTCCCTCGCATGAATCACGAGATGTTTGTTCTAAAATCCAATGTCGGAACTTAATGACTTTCTTCTACTTACTCGCAGCCCGTCCCGTTCAGGCGTGAGAGCAAGGTTAAAGAGACGCACGTAGTAGTCAATTATAATTGCGATACTGTAGCACGGAACTCTTGGCATACAATAGCTGATACCTAACTTCAAGCTGAATAAGCACGTGATCAAGAAAATTTATGCAATTTACATGGCTTGTGTTGAGACTGGCGTCAAAAATACAGGGACAGGAATGGGTGAAAGTATTCGACTTTACAGTAAAAGTTAATTTTAAATTATTGTTTCGGGTTATAAGTAAAATGATTTTGATTTTGAAAAAGTTTATTGATATCTTCCGATTTTTACGAATCGAAATAGATGGTTTTCGATTTTGTAATCGTGATTTTCATATAAATTGGTGATTCGGACTTAACATTATAAATGTATATGAAAGTCGTTACTTTAAAAAACTTATTTTGATCTTGTCAAAAAATGCTATTTTGATTTTGATTCCGAAAATAGTGATCAGCTGGTTTTGATCATCTCGCCATTTTGCCCATGCCTGAAAACCGCCGTATAGTCAATAGGAATATAAAGAAAAGCCCATAAGATGTTCGAGATTGTTTACAGTTGAAACAATTCAGGAATTAGCATAATGTCAATGGAGGTCATGCGTTACTTGTCGCTGGAACTCAATCCTTTACAAAGTGCATAAATAGCACAAGTTTAGACCGTGTCACCCATCGGGATTCCAGAACCTTCCGCCTAATAATGCTCTCTATTTCTACAGCACGGTGTTCCATTTAAGATATGGGCATATGGAGAAAGCCTTGACAGGAGGAAATCTAATTAGTAGTTGCACGAGGCACGCGGTTCGAGTAGTAGATCACCTCCACACAGTTGGAAAGGATCCTCCTCCGAGTAAAAATATTGGTGAGTGACTAATGCATGTAACCAAAAGCTACTTACATGAATACGCTACTTTCACCACTAAACTTATAAGTCCTGAGTTCCCCAACTTTCTCCTGCCAAACTTTGACGGAAAGTCTCTTTCTCTCTTAACTTAAAAAAAAACTTCTACCATTATGGCCGAATAGACTGCCAGCTTATCCTTCTGCAATTGGACTACTATGGGCTATGGGCCATGTGCTATTCATTATTCCCTATATTATTAAACTGCATATTCAAACTTGCGGGGGAAGTAGTCTACTCATGACGTAATGCAATGTAGTCAATCCACTGCAAACCTTGAATAAATCGAAGGCGTTACAATACAGTACCGATTCAAAAAGTTCAGGACAGCCTCCAGGATTCCAGGAGAATGACGTCATTTGAATTATAATATGATTACAGATTACACAGGGCTGTCACGCTCCCACCCGGATGAGCAACTGAAAATGCAACAGGAGGATCCTGAAGGGGAAAGAAGATGATTCAAGATATGAGATAGACAGGGTTCGACTTTTAGGAATAAATATAAAATCCTTTATCGCCTAAATTTGTCCTAATTAACGCTAAGTTTTGAAATTCCAATTTATGAATAAATAATATTTATCAATCTAATATTGGTATTGTGTAAGTAAAGAAACTCAATCAAGGAATTCTTCATTTGGATATGGAGGCCACTTAGTAAAAACCGCATTTGCATGGCGTTTGCATATGGCCTCAAATCTCAAATTTCAGTATTTCTGGGCTATTTTGCACGCATTTGCTATGCATGACTTAAGAAATCAACATTTCTTGGTTTTACTGCATGCCATTTGCCATTTTGCATTACACGACCTGAAATTTCAAAACTCGGTAGTGTCTAGTTTTTACGCATGCTGGTTTGCATTGCGTCACCACAAAACTCAGTATTTTTTAGTTTTGTTGGATGCCATTTGCATTTCATGTGGCAAAGCCTCAAAACTCAGTACTTCCATGTATTCTGGCATGCCGTTTTCATTGCACAGCCTCAAACCCCTATTTCTTGGTTTTCTTGCATGTTGTTTGCATTGCATGGCCTCATATACCCGTATTTCTTGGTTTTCTTGCATGTCATATGGTAAAACAGTATTTCTTGGTTTTCTTGCATGCCGCTTGCATTGCCTGGCTTCATATCCCAGTATTTCTGAGTTGTATGCGTACCGTTTGCATTGCATTGCATGGCCTCTGAATCCAATTCTTGTGAGTTTTATTGCATGTGTTTGCATTTCATATGATTGGTCAATAAACCTTGAGTAGCACATGAGGTTCCTTCAACTAGTAAATAGTTTGTACTTAGCATTCTAATATAATAATATTGGTCTATATTCCGCAATACACACTACTTCAGGCCGAACTGGATTTCCGAACCCAGTTTAATTCCCTTCCAGGCCCACGTGATTTTTTGGGTTAAGGTTTAACGTGGTTTTACTTTGAGTGAAAGTCATTCTTCATGTATCACACCACATTGTTGAATTTATCGTTTGCATATAGAGGGTATTTAGTATGCTAATTCCGGCTTGAACCAAGGCCACAAGCTTAACCTTGGATATGATTGAAGAGGAAAATCGAGCTGAAGTAGAGATAGAAAATGAGGAAGATATTCGTATTGACAAAAGGAACCGCCTGACGATCAATCTGCAAGAGTCAACATGCATCAAGGGATCTGTCTCAAATCCAGTAAGGAAAATAGGAGCTCCTTTCTCCCCTCTTCCCATTTGAGTAGGACTGAATTGAACTCGACATTTCCATTCTTCAGTTGGGTCACTTGACTTCTTCCTTCCTTTCCATCTTATTTCCCTTCACTTCCAACCTTCCTTCTCGGAATCATGATACAAGTGTTCATATTTTACAGGGATTCAAGCGGAAAGTAGTCCTATTACGCCTTAATAGTCCTCCCTCTGCTCACCATCATTTTGATCCTCCATTACTTGTTCTTAAATTCGGTTTAAATTGACAAGACGTCTTTTTCCATTTTCAACTTCAAATATGAGGAAAGGGGAGAAAACCCAGCCGACTTCCGACTTGCCCTTATTTGACTTTTTCCTGAAAGAAAAGGTCTGGTTACCTTTCTCTTCCATAATTCCATTACGAGGTCTTCCCGCCTTTCACGAATTGGTTCCAGATTGGTTCTGAGAAAGAAAGGCGGCTCGGAGAACGGATCTGTTACAGAAGAGGAAACCGAGATAGGAGAACGGGAGCTTGGAATTAATGGACTTATGCATCGAGAAAAAGAAACCACTACCGTCGTGCATTAAAGAAGCCACAATGTTTGTAATCAATATAGTGAACGAACTGGTGGTGGTGTGGTGAGGGAGATAGTGCAGTTGGCATCTAGTCTCTATTCGAGCAGCATTCTATTTACGAAATGGTAGCATATTGACAAAAAAAAATTCTATGCACGAGGGTCATTCCAATAAAATTTAAAACTGTTTGAAAATATGATATATCTGCTAAGGATGAACGAATTGGGCTGAAAATTTCATCACAGGTAAAATATTACTTACTTTATTGCAGCAAAAAATTGGCTAATAATATTCATTCAGACAATTTCTATTACAAACGTTTTCGATTTTTTTTTTCACTTTTTCAGAACATTTATTTTTAGTTCTCATTTTTCTTTTTTATTAGAATATTCGTTGGTGCATTTCCGTGAAAAAGACATCGGTAAATCTTCATTATTGATGTATAGTCGTTTCTGCTTTAGAATTTTTACATAGATAACAGGAAAACAAATCGTTTGCTCGGAATTTAAAAAATTCATAATCAAACAAGATTCTCGACTAAAATTATACGTACTAACAGCTTCCCAGGTGAAAAAGTTCGTCCAGCTTTTTGTTGCAACAATGAAGTCTAGTAATTGCTTTACCTGTGGTGAAAGTTTCAGCCCAATTCATTCAACCCTACCAGATATAATTTATCAAACATCAGTACGAACTATTGGAACAAACCTCGTCTCGTGTAAACGTTCCCCTTAATTTTGATTTACTACAACTCACGAAAGGTCACTAAATTCACGAGGATTTTACTGGGATTACGTTTGTCAAACTTGCGCTACACCCTGTAATCTCGTTTGGCACTGGAGCAAGAGCCATAGCATTTGTGTAGTCAACAACTCTATTTTCAAAATTAATTATCTTTCACATAAGCCTGGGCCAAGCGGTTGCCACAAATTTTAAAATATGCAAATGCAACACTGGAACCTAGGGCGATGTGTGCACACTCTCCCACGAACGCTTTCTGAACGAGTCTGAAGTTCTAAGATCCTCAAGAATTTAATTATGAAGCATCAAACAAATGTTTCTAAATAGCTAAATTATCACACAACAAAACGAACTCCTATCGTACATTGAAAGGATGAAATTAAAAAATAATGTTGGATCGATGGAACATCCTCTGGCACTTCCATCATTTACCGCAATACTGTGCACACAACGATACAATAGTATGTTTATGAATTTTTCACAGAGGAAACTTTGGAATTCCTGTGGAAAGTGGAAACACATCATGTCGGGTTTGAGTATTGGTGATGAGCGGGGGAAATGAGTGAAGATAGTAATACTATTGGGTTACCCATTAACAAACTTCCCACACGATTCTCTATACAAATACCTTTGAAACACAGTAACTCACGTGAGAGCTTGTTGACTAAAACCCAGCCGGCTCCGATCTGACACTTCCCATACAACAAAACAAACCAAACAGGGAATTTTCCAAGGTTCAGGTGGAAATATTTAAGTATAGCGTAATCAGAATCATGAATGGGCAAAATTGAAAATCAACCACTTCAAAATTGTGATTTGGGCTTAAAACCGACTTAGATTCTTGGATTTTGATTGATTTTGATAATGTTGCTTGATTTTACGAATTAACATGATTGTGAATTACTTGTTGACCCATTTGTCAGGGATAATAACACTGGTCTGTACCGTGTTTTGAATTTGCCAAATTTGAACGCCACTTGAGGCGACATCCTTGAGGCCAGTTATAATATATAAATTTGAAAATAATAATTTCAATAGCCCATTTAGCATTGCATTTTGTTGTCATGACAGGCTCTGTCACTGCTATTTGTAACGGAGTTGACCATCATCAACATTTTAAATATTCGGAATCCAGAATTAGGAGAAATTGAATTGTGTAGGATTTACGTTGCCAGGACATTGCTCACTGGCAGTCATTCGTGTTGACAAAAGTTGTTGTGTGAGAGATAGAATATAGAATACAGAATGCAGAATACACTCTGCTCATCGTGATTTTCGTATTGTTTAGCGAAATCGCGATTTTAAATCATTTATTTACTTTCCACTGATTTCAATTTTGAGATTTTGATGGTTTGATTTTGTCTAAAGATGTGAATTTGGTGTTGCTTTTGATTTTGTAAAAATGATAGTATACTAATTTTTGTCAATGATTTTGAAATTCATCATCTCACGTGTTTACCTATCCTTGGCAATTTATAAAGTTTCGTAATTAAATTGGCATTAATAGATAAACAAGACCAGACACATTTGAATTGGTCAAAGTACAAGTTTATGATAAACTACGAGACAAATAATATAATTCGTAAGTAAGTTTAACCTAGCGAGTAGTACACTTCCACGATTCCACGTGCCGTCGCCGTCCCACTCAAATACGGTGAAAGTCGACCACATCTGTAGAAACAGCGTTATGCAGCACACTACCTTCAACCTCTAATTTTGCTTCCAGCATTTAACAAGGCAAGAATCCGGCTCTTAGAAAGTCTATAGACAGCACGCTACTTTATAAGTAAGCTGATATTTCATAACTGAAATCCTAGAGCAAGCGTAGGTGGGGCATTAGCGAAACATAATTTGAATCTTAGTTCGCTCATTAAAGCTGAGAATTATAAGACGGCTGAGTTTTGGGTTTTCTGTTTCTTGGTAAGTCTCGAGAGTTTAGTGGAGCTAATTATATTCTGGCTTATTGTTCCAATTATAAATTCATCAGTACATTGCATATTTCATTTCAGTTTCATTCCACAATAGAAATTGATTTACATCAAAGATATTTCATTAAAAAAATTTCCTTAAAAAATCCTTGTTTAGTTTTTCGTTAATGGTTAATAAATTTTAATGGCACAATTCTGACATGAACAACCTTATTAACCCAATAGCGATGATACTCTAAACGTCTAAACGCTATGCTTGGCTTCATCTACCAATTTGCGTAAGGATGTAAATTAGGATGAAATACGAGTAGGACATGGCTTTCGGGCTAAAGGACGGAAACTAGAAGTTGTGGATAATAATACGAGCAGAATGTCAAACGTGTACGGAAGACAAACAGGGGAAAACATGTGCTTCGGCTGTATAAAATATTATATACATAGAACATAATACATTGTAGTGTAGTACGTACGTAGGAGTGAACAAAGACGCTGAGGATAGGTCGAGAAACTCGAGACATCGTACGTACGTCGTATCCCCGTGCTGTCAACTGACTGACTTCCTGACGTTGAAATGCAACTCCGATCTAATCATTAAATATATTTTTTTCTAGCAACTAGTACTACGACGAACATCAGATGATTCCACTGTGCGTCTATGTTTCATCCCTGGTGCAGTGCAGAAATATACTGATAAGGTAGTAAAGTTAGGCTTTCAGAATTTAATCATTTCGATAATTAATTCGTTCTTTCATCCATGCAGTATTCTGAAGTTCTCCAGCTTTAGATTGTATTAGTATAATATTTTAAATATTTTTAACAATGAAAGCGGCTTTAGGTGCGTCAAGTCCCTTGCTTTCTTTAATATATATGAAATAAAAAAATTCATATTTAGCAAAATTCGGCTAACAAATTTCTAAAAGTCAACCCCTATTTCGCATAGATTATAATCAGAGACAAAATATTTATTTACAAAGAAAAACGATTTTTTCATGTTCGAAAAACAATATCTACTTACCAAAAAACGAAAATAGTAATATTAATTATGAAATATTCGAAAAAGCAATATAGATTTTCAAAAGCAGTGAAAGTAATTAATCGAAGAACAATATTTATTTAAGAAAAATCACAAACTTTTAAACATTCGAACAAGAATATTTATTAAACAAACCCACAAAATATTTAAATATTCAAAAATCTATATTTTTTACCCTTAAACAACGGTAGTTCTTGTATTCCACGTGAGATGTGCGTATAGAAAACGTATTCCTTGAAAACTCTCAACTATTTATTTTTTTAACTTTAAAAAAATCTTTTACATCCGAAGAACGATCAAAAGTTCTCAGCCCAATGAATTCACAAATAGAGAAGTCATAGCAAAATAGAATTTTAAAATAAATACATATCTCATCTCTGATCATAAATCATATATTTCTCCCAACTCTCGACCGTAACAATTGCCATATAGAAAGGCTCTGGCGCCAAGAAGGAAGATCTAAACTCAGTATTACGAGTATGATTTCATTTTATTTACTTTGAACTTTTGAACAGAGAAATTGAAACTTGTGGAGGTAAATTCGTGTCCTTTGACTGAGTCTTTAGTTGACAATGTGCCCTTCTGAATCCCCTTGGTCCTATCTAATGAAATGCTAACATCCCGAGTCAACATTGAATGCCCTGCACGTTACAGACTGTAATACAGTAAGAATAGAGACAATTATTTGTTTGATTCTATTGAATTACTCGAGATCAAATGATAGGATGACAAACTCAGTCGACAGGATGATATCTACCTCCACACCAAACAAGGTTGGATGGAACATTTGAAGAGAGCCAAATATATTTTCCATGTCCTTTCCCAGAAACTAAATGTCAGAATTCTTCCGGCCATCCATCCTCTGCAAATACACACACAGACACAGAGCACTCAAAAGTTCTCTCCTACGCAAGGCACTCAAAGGGAAAAAATCAAAATTGAATTTTCCGTATCAAAAAGTTCAACTCGAAGTTTTATCCCCTATATTTACTGAATGCCCTCCAAAATATTGTTTTTCCCCGGTTAATCGATACAGAGTTTTTTTTCAAATCACCAAGTCAATAATGGACTTGGAGAGCCATAATAGGTCGTGGTTTCAAATAATCATATAAACGTCGTAGGCATCCTCATCCAAGAAAAACGAAGTCTCAGTCTCAAGCCCAGGCCAAAGTTTGGACCAGAAGCGTTTTACGATATGACTAGCGATAGCGATTCAAGCGATATCAAAATACATGAAAATTGAAACTTTCACTAAATACGCTATTTTGCAGGGTTGGCAAGCGAATTTATTCCCGATTTTAAAAAAATTTGCTGCAACCAGTCCAGTTCAACGCAATTAATGTAGATTTACAATATGACAAATTGACATTTTTCCAGATTTTTTTCAACCGATGTAGAGATTTTGGGGATTTAAAATCCATTTGATTTGGAAATTTTGATTTCAACATTGTGGCTTGAAAATGAGTCCTATTTTTGACGAATTTCACAAAATTTGATTTTGGCTTTTAAAAATTGCAAGTAATACTTATTCATTCAAATGGACGATTCAAGATATCACAATTTTAAAGCATTTGTTTTAATTGGTTCAGCTTTTTTTATTTTCTGGTTTTATTCTCGTGAAATAATTATTAATTACGGATTTGTGCTAATAATTTTGAAAATCCTCATCTCCTTCCATATGTGAGCTTTTGCAAATTAACAAAACCATATTGCGTTGACATGGATGGATGATCCTGAAATTGCAAATCCGTCAAAACAAAGATACGTAGATACCCTTCGCTTTATTACTCAAAAATGCTACTCCTAGCATCAAATGCTTTGAGGATCTCGTAAAATACGTACGTACATATTTTTAACTTTGAAATTGTTGCCCTGTGAGCTATAGCATCCTGACCGAACACAAGCCACTCACATCAGAAGGATGTCAACATACAATTAAATTGTACCGTCTGTAAATCCTTGCTAAGAGTGCACAATTGGAAATTGTCAAAATAAAACTACAAAAAACCTGCTCGTCTAGTTTTGAGCTGCCGATGATGGAGAGAAGTTAGCATCTATTTGGTCTAACTATCAAAGCGGAAACACAATTGGAAGAATAGGGAATAGTTTGGTGGATGATTCTGGGTTCTTTACACTCAGTAGTGGAAGGAGAGGAGAAGTGATATGGGATTGAGAATAGCTCTAGGTTCTGGCTCTTTAGACCCTTCAATCAATAAAATCAGAAACGGAGTAGTCTAGGGGAAACACTTAGTCGAACTCGTCCCATCACATTCTGTCTATTTTCCATCACACCTGCTTTTTTTTCATCCACTTCTATTCTTTCCTTGTGAACGAGAGTTCCGACCACAGAACAAGCCCTTGTCTTTCTCCCATCAGTTTCCAAGTCTGGAGGCCTAGCTGAGCATGCATGACTGACTGGGACGAGGACAAGAGAGATCCTTTCTCCAGCTCTGACTTTCACCCTTGGCTGACGTCAAAAATATGTGCAATATGTATTTTCCACAATCCATTCAATTCATAACAGTCAGAAGAATAGGAGCTCAGGCTCACCGAGCCTCTAGCTTCATCCTCCAAATTGAAACTATTCTACATATAGAAATACTTTGACTCGAGTCGAGGTTTCAAACTTTCCATTTCTCCAGTCCGTGGTATTATCCCCACGTCAACTCCGCTTCGTCAATTCCGTTCGGTCGGATTACTTTCAGTTAGGAAATTTTAAGGCTCAGTTGAGTCCGAATTTACTTTCAAAATGCTAAGATCTAGTGTGCCAAAAATAAATAGGAATACTGTATCAAAGATATAAATTTAATTAGCTCGTCGCAGAATGACCTATTTCACCGCAAATGTTCTCCGCATATTCCAGACCTCCTGCCCACAAAGCAACACCTATCTTAACCTAACCTGATCTGTCTCAACCGGATAATTTGCAAATCCCTCCGCTAATGGTTAGCCTAACTTAACTAAAAGCAAATTAATAATTTCGCCGTGAAACTGATTTTTGTTGCGGTGTAATTCAGTTAAGGTCAACTAAACTATTTTAAGGTGAGAATTGGATTTATTTGCGATGAGGCTAATAATTTGTAAAATATTAACTAATTTCAAAATTGTCATGATGGGAACAATTTTAGTGACGTGAACAAAGTAAATACCTACACCAAACATATTCTATGCAGAACAGTAGGATTTCCTTCAGATGCTGCCGTCTTTACATTGAAATCTTGTGGGTAGAATTTATATACGATGGGTAACAACGAGCAATCCTAAGGTCACATCGCATGCCCTATTCAAAGAACGATGCGAAGTGTTACAGTGGTGAGGTCAAACCTACATACATCTGCATGGATTAGTGGCCGGCCGCTTTCTTTAGGTTTCTTTAAACACGAACTCTCGTTGGCAAACAGTAACCGACGGCAGTATGCCAAAGCTTACAATTTTGCAGCTGTTTGGAATGTGCCACCAAGTATCTACTTAGTAAATTATTTTAATTTTTTTAGAAAAGTTTTTAGAAACAGTATCAATATAAAAAGTCTACAGCCACAAACTTGGAAAGTACGGATTGCAACCGGCAAAATATTGCGACAAAGATGAAAAAGAGCGACACATAATATTTTAATTGAATTTGCACGGGTTGACAAAAAAAACACCCCAAAAGTTAGGGAAAAGCCATGACGTTCAACTTGGTACTCGATGGATGGCGACCAATTGACGTGGAATGCTTGGCATGTACATCCGGTGGCCCATACATACCAATATTTGAAGTACCTACGCTGCGTCGTCATTGCCCGATTTCCAAGATAAGAACCCACAAACTAGTGCTCACATTAACCAAGAAAACTTCTTTTCTTTCAAAGACTCGTCCTAATTCTTGACATATACACTATGGAGCACCAGCCGGGTAAACTTGGTTTTCAGGGCCGAGAGTCTCACTAACAGACTTAATGAATTAGACCAAGTCGACATAAGCAAACCTTGTTGTTGATCTTGTGCGGAACTGCTGAAACACGGAGTGCTTACCTTAATGAGCCGATGCATGTTCCCAGCATGAACGTAGTAAGGTGGGACAAGTTCTTCGATTTTGGTAGAGGCGGACAGGGACATTTCATTGTCGTCAGAGGACGAGTAGCAGGTGGTGAGAAGAGACACGGCCCGGCCCATGCCCGACGTCTTCTTGCTACTTACAATCTCTTCGGGAAAGTGGTCTTCACCCGGGTAACTGTAGCTTGCGCCATCTCGTGTGTACGCCTCATACCGTCCGTGATGTGCAGGGCTTTCTCCAGTCAACAGAGCCAGAGAAGACTCCTGCCAAAAGAGACAAAGGAAACGACTTTCACCCAAGAACCAAACTCACTCCTTTCTCCAAACCCAGATGTGTGTCGCCACTTGGATACGAACCAAATTTTACAGCTCGATCCATGTATTGGATTCCGAGCACTCTAAGGTTTTCTAAGATATTTGCGACAATTCTAATTTTTTAACATACAATGTAAATGTACGTAAATTGAAATTACATAAATAAAATTCATTTTAAATACCTACACTGAAAATTAAACGAACTTGAAGAGGAAAGGCAACAGCAATTGACAAATGACATGAAGCTGGAACGATAAATTCTTCAAATAATGATTTTACTAATTTTAGACCAAAAGGTCTTATGGGATGATGCTGTCTGTCTGTCTGTCCGTCTTTCCGTCCGTCCGTCTGTCCGTCTGTAGCCAGTTTTGCAGAAGCTCAGCGCAAGTCGCCTATGTAACATGGTATGAACGGATGCTTAATAGATTTTCCATAGAAGCCGAGCATTTATATGTAAACCGCGTTAAAAACGTGCAAACTATTTTAGTGACGTCCTTCCA
>JAQFYU010001650.1:0-14083 GCA_034694905.1 Ceratophysella granulata
GACCTTTGACCTTTAAAGCCCGGCTTTTTTCAACATTATTGAGTATACAGAACCCAGTTGACTGGCTAACGACAGTTCCCCGACCTCTAAGGTCACTGACGACTGACCTCTGGGTCATTTCAGATTCGGAAAGTACAAATACCATATCTTCCACTTTGGGGTCACATTTCGGGGTCATGGTGACCTTTTTTTTACGGGAAAAAATTCAAAGCCGCTCTTCGTATTCTTAGCTATCCGTAAGTATGATAACCCGCGCCCAAATGTGCGTTATCAGTGTCTCAGAAAATAAATTACTTTGATTCAATAGGAATCAATCGCCTATTGTAGTGTGAATATATTTCTCCTGAGAAAGGAATTTACGATTTTAGTTAAATTACGCGGATTCAGACACAAGTCGTTCGATTTAGCAGATTTGACTTTTAGAGGTCAAACTACTCTTTAATAATTAGCTTCCGGGTTGCTTAAAATTCAGAATTCGAAGAAGTTTAATACAGTGTCAGAGACCTGACTTGTGGCTTACTGTTGTTTTAATTAAGTTTCTTCATGAAAGCAGTGAACCTTTACAGAATAGACCCGGAGCATCAAAGCGTGCAAAACTTTTGAAAATCCCGAATTTCCAGACAGGAAACAAGTGTGTTGCGGTGTACCAAAATACTGGAAAGTTTGTTTTAACTTTCCAATGGTATAACTACTGCCTTCCAGGCATTTTGTTGAGCTAATTTCCCATTTTGGAGTAGTTTTAATGCCAGCTTTAGCAGTTGGCTGGAAAATTCCAGGAGAAAGAATTTTTTCTATTTATTTGGCTGTCTGCTCTGAACAGCAGCGGAGGTCCGTCGTCATACATGTACAACATATACGTTCTTTATATGACCAAAGTGGGGAGAGTAATACTATACTGAGACCGTAGAAGTGGAAGAGGGTTGTATGTAGCCATAATATTCCATTTAGCTTTGAAATTCAAATTACTTGGAGGAAGAAATGAGAGAGGCTTGATCCTCGAGTGAGTTGCCATGGTAGTCATGATCCGACAACCCGAGAAATTCAATTCTACTTTGGGGATGAGTGGAATATTATACGTACAAGGCCGTGGAGAGAGAGAACGAGTGGAGGCGTAGAATAGGGAAAGACAGAGGGAAAATATAGAAAGGAAAAAAGGCTCGTGTTTTGTCTGGGCTGTTGAGCCATTTTCTCCTATTTTGCATTTGGCTTGGGTGTCGATTATGGATGCCCAACCACCAAGACTAACGCTTTTTATTCTTTTTTTATGTCTGCCCTCTTTATCTCCGCTTGAATACACAATTCCCTTTTATTTCATCCCAAGCCTCCAGACAAAGTATAATGGGATGGCTTGGGGAATACCATTGGAACCCTGCCTCAAGATTTGATTAAATAAATCCAGCCCTCAATCCGTTATTTCCCTTCAGTCTTCCTTGATTACACTCCACTTTCGAATAGGAATAATTATTTGCAGGCAGGGATTAGCAAGATCTGACATTTAGGTATTTCGTATTTGAATTAAGCTCAATTCCATTCTAAAAAGATCCTGCAGGATGAGAAATATACAACCTTGAAATATATTGTTTTTGGAAAATGCAAACGATTTAAGAAGAATTTTAATTTATTCCGACTTTTAATAGTCGTTTTTGAATTTTTGTGTATTTAAGGAATTTACTAAAAACCAGTATTACCAGTCGTTATGGCAACCGTTAGGATTCAAAAACAAATATAAGATTAAGACACTTGTGTCCATCTTCTTCAGTTTAAAAGAAGTATCGCTGTTGCTATGGACATTCGACCATTACAACGTAACGTATGCCCAAATTTGGAAAATTGACTTTAATTTCGGTTTCCGCCATCTGAAAATTTCGAAAATCTCATCAATATGTTTCATAAAGTTTTAGTTTTATAGCTCTGGGCCGTGGTTTTTTAAAATTATGCTGCATACTTTACAAACAGTATGTCCTACCCTCAGACGTGTCAATCTCAACTCAAATTGCAAGTTCAGAATGAGAATGAGTTTAAGATGAGAATTGGGCTGTTTTTAAGAATTTGAGATGAGGTGAGATAAGAATTATGGAAGATTATCAGAATTTGAGGTGAGTTGAGAAAGCATGGAAATTTTGGAGTTTAAGATGATGTGAGATGAGAATAGAAGAATGTGGAAAATTGAAATTAAGTGCTTGAGAATCCCCGAATTTTTGGATGAGAATGAAACCCATATTTATGAGAAATTGCGAGAAGCTATGAAAATTGTGAAAAGGCTTGAAAATAGATTCTAAAATCTTGAGAAGATTTAAGTTGAGATTTTTGAAAATATAAATTTGAGATGAGTGGATTGAGAATCGCGGGAAAATTTAAAAGTTTGAGTTGAGAAAAGGTGCAAAGGTGCAAAAAAAAATTTTGAATTTCGAGATGAAGTAAGTTGAGAACGCTTTTATTTTGACATCTCTGTTCACTCAATATAAATATTTTTTTAGAGTAACGCTAGCAAGGATATTACAATTTCTGTGCTGACTCAGTTCAGTGCTATCGCTTTCAGTTGAGTCCAGCCTTATAAGGAGAAAGATGAAACCCTTCACTCGTATGTGCCTGGATATTCCTTTTCGAAATCCGGAAGTGGACGAATCAAGTGAGCTCATTGAGGAGGAAATGGGATCTCTGGACTATTTGATTTGACATTGGAATCTGAGTCTACACAAACAGAGAAACCTTAGACGTTGGGATTAAACTCTTGGCTGGGATCTGGGATATTAGAAAACAACAAAAATATTATTGGAACCCAATGATCCAATTTTGTTTCACTCATTTCTTTTCCGTCTATTGACTGGATGAAATAGAGGGCTGCACAAAGCTACATGCATTCCAGAAACTACAAAAGCTGTCTCTTCTATATCACAAAATTCCAGTGTCACCATTCCAAATTCCAATGCTCAGATTCATCTTACAAACTCAAATCCTGCAGCAGGCACTGACTCATCAATTTCATCAGCCTTGCGGGTGAGGGTTCGTCAGCTCAACTCATGCTTAAGCATCTGACAAAAAAATTAATTAAAATTGAAGTATGTGGGAACTTCTCGTCCGACCATCACCACATCACATCACATAAGGTAATTCAATTTAGTTGAAACGAGAAAATTCAGGACTAACGAACGGACCAAGATGAAATTTGAATAATTTGGGGTAGGAGCTTCATTTGAGAAGACCAATTCACTCTCTTTCCTAAATCCGAGCTATTTATCCAGTTGTCGTATAAGCAGTCTCTCCCATGGTTTGAAAATCCGTGCTAGAGCCGAGGAGTAGGAAACGGAGGGATAGTAACTGATGTCCAAAATCAAAACGGGAGAGTTGGAGCGTGCATACGAATGAGGTTGAGAGACAAAGGGAGCAGACAGAATATTCCCTTGATTGCCATTTTGAATGCGGTTCTGTCTGACTTTCTCCACAAAATCCTTTCCTTTCTCTGCTCCACGTGAACCCGAGGAGGACGTGAGCTCAGAAACTTCATTTCTATACAAAACCCGTTAACTTTTGATCGCATTCAACCAGCCTCTGACTTTTGTCAATCATTTCAGTTAGTTAGGAGGATGGGAAGCTCTTGTGTTCAACACCTAATCAGCACGACCTTCCAAAGTCAGCTTTTGAAGTAACAAATCTAATTATTTCTCGTCTCAATCATTTCTGGTTTGGTTTGAGTAACATTTTCAGATTTTGCATTTACCATTTTACGACTCAGCAGTCAGCAGTACTGAATTCATGCGTCCTTGAGATCAGAATTGGTCAGGGTGGAGGATAAACGTTAAGGTCTGCCGCTGGTACACTAATGAAAGCTTGAACAGTTGAAAACTACGATGCGAAAGTCTCGAAACGAAATTAAAAATATTAACATTGCGTTGACATGGACTAAAGGCCCTAGCAACCATGGAAATGTATGAGAAAATTAGCTTAGTTGAGGCTAAACCAAGTTTTGCGTACTTTGCCGATCAAAATATCGTTATTGTTAGGGCGGATTTTCCAGACAATAAAATTTTAAAATCTTTTAAAGCTTTGTTTCAAAAATTCGCAAATCTTGCTAAATCTTACCCTTTGCTTCAGGCTGCAATTTTGTTTAAGTTGGGACAAAGTCTTGAGCTCACCTTGTAAAATTGTAATTACCCAACCCCAGACAAACAAAATTTCCATTGAAATCTACCCGTGTGTTATTCTGGTTTCACGGATACTCGTCATCGTCATCTTCCATAATTGGGCTAGGTGAAAGGCAGATCTCGTTATGCAGGTTCATATTCGTGGGATCAAATAAACAAAGCATAAAGTTTCAATCATTGTCATGTTCATAAAATTTCATTTGGATTCCGAGTCGGTTGGTTGGAAACGACGGAAGATGATACAGAAAAGTGGCAGGAGAAAGGAACAAGTAGAGCTTGCTATGCTGGGGTCGTGAAAAGGAAAAAAAATCCGAAATTCGGGGTTGTGGAGTCTGTAGTCTGTACAGCTCTGTGTAGAAAGCGTGAGTGTGCATTTGTGCCTGCTTTCTGGAGCCTGGTGAGCAGAAGAAGTGGGTAGAATGGAAGGAGAAAGGAACATGATTGTGTGAGGTGGCTGTCCGCATCTCGTTTCCATGGAAACGGCTCAATGCTCCCGGTCCCTCGTCTCTTCTCCGAACAGGAGCCTTTGTTGGAGTACCAAACATTGATTAATCTCGGAAGCAGAGCAGAGTCATGCACTCCCAGCATCCCAGTTCTCTGACGTCAGGCCGAGTCCATGGATCTTGAGCTTCTGCTGCCGGCTAGAAGCTTCTTTTCCAAATGCCGGGAACCCCTACTCCCCTCCCTCTCGTTACTCCTAAAGATGTGTAATAAAAAGATATCGAATTACATCAACTCAGGCTGGCTCGAGAACTCCGGATCGACTCTCTCCCACTTCCGTACTGGAATACCGATTTAGCATTCGGATTTTACCCTGATTTTTACATGCCTTTCTTTCTAAATATGCATAAATTGTTGGATTGTTACTGTAAAATTATGAATAACTAGAAATGTTCTTAAAACGTCTACAGAATCTGCAAAGTGAAACCTTAGCTATTCTAAATGGAGTAAAATAGTGAATGCAAATGCAATTACGATTTATTGATGTCCAGTAGAGGGACCTTTAGATTTCCCCCCAGGGCGTTGTGATCGATTTAAAACCAATTTTCAAATTCCTAAGGGAATATTTCAAAATTTAACATAACATTGGCATAGACAAAATGTTCATTGTAACTTAAGAGCAAGAATTTTATTCAAATTCAAATAGCGGCGTTGCTATATACTGAATACTGGCATGTGACTGAAATTCTTTAATTTTTGAACAGAATTAAACCGATTTAAAAAAACAAGATATCAAAAAGTTGGTTCTTCTGTGTTTTCAGTAAATTTCTGCAATTTGCAAGCAAAAATCGATTTAAAAATCCGATAATAACAAATAACTGGTTGTATTTTCAATGAAGCTTAATTTGAAGGTCATCCAATGAGATTGAATTTTTTTCCAATGTATTTTTTGAAATCTTAATTTTTAGATCTTTTTAAGTCGGATTCCCTCTGCATTTCAAATTGCTCCTATCGATTTTAATCTTAACTCTCATACGCACATACAAATTTTCCGTAATCCAGTCGACTCATAAAACATGAAACTCGGAGCACATCTTATTTCATATCTTATCTCGAGTAATTTTAAGTGAAAGCTATCAAAATATCTGCATAGTGTGGATTCTGGTAGTAAACCCGTTATGCCCTCTTGTACACATGCACACGTTAGTAAACTCGTGGAACATGGAAGTAAACTTGTTCTAGGAATTCTGTTTGAAACTGCGGAAGAACGTGCAGACTTTTTTACGAGGAAGAAGGAAAGGAAGAAGGATTCCTTCGTTTGAGTGATGAAATGGAGAGGAATATTAGTTTTTCATTTATTTTCTTTCAACCTAGTCTGGTGTGGTGTGGATGTAGACGAGAGGGAAAGCATATAAAATATTGGACAAGGTATATTGTTGGGACGTGGCTGGACCTGGCCTGGCTCAACTTGCTCCCTTCCCAATACGTCATCCATCATACTTCGTTTCTTCCTGCTACTGACGAAGTCTCCCTCCAGCTCAATCAACCTTCTGTAGTAACGAAGCGACCTTAAGCCTCTTTCTCCTTCCATTTCCGTTCTCAGACCAGTGGAGAAAGTCTTTGGTTCGGAAGAAAAAGAAAGTAAGTGTTCAGAAGGAGAAGAACTGGAAGTGCAAATCTTCACACATCCCAGAGTCTTAAATTGTACACACGCACTTCCAGCATTCGTTCGAACCAAACCACTCTTCTTCATCTTCCAACGTCAAAACGGGGAAAAAAGTTTCGGAACTACCAGAATCGCGTGCCCAGTTCTTGGGTTACCCACGTAAGCTGGGATTCAAGTAGGGCTTCTACGAATGGACTCTAATCTTCTACTCGTCCAGCCTCTTATTCCTCTGATTCCTTGTGAAAATAAGAATACACTCCTTCTCAGGAATTCTGATGGCACGGAGTGTACAGGGTGGGTCGAGGAATCGTTTCCAAATATGAAAACTTCTCAAGTCTAATTTAAGAGGCTTAGAGCCTTTGAATTAAGCTATTACAAAATTTTAACAGATTTAAGACGCTTTTTGAATTTTTGTCACATATTACAGTCCAATTTGTGGGAAAGTTTCAAAAATTGATCTTCCATTCAAATATACGAATATTTTCCGCAACAAACTGAAATCTAGTGTGCTTCCATGTTAATTCTTCCTAATTATT
Organism: Ceratophysella granulata; assembly: GCA_034694905.1. NCBI lineage: Eukaryota > Metazoa > Arthropoda > Collembola > Poduromorpha > Hypogastruridae > Ceratophysella > Ceratophysella granulata. The sequence continues at coordinate 6,786 of JAQFYU010001650.1, forward strand.
TTTCAATATTCGAAAATAACCTTGAATCGGTTTCAAAATTCTGAAAGATTTATATTTTAAGCGGCTATAATTTCGTATTTAAGCGCAATTTTGAATAATTTAATGAAACCTTACAAGCTACCCAGCAGTCTAAAATTGGCTGCCAAATTCCAAAAGGGCGAACAATTCTTTTGCCCACCCTACATTTTGAGATTTTTAGGTTATATAAATGAAATAGTAACGGAATTTAGATTTTGAATTAATGCGAAAACATTGGAATTTCCATAAATGCTTGTAGGTTAAGTTTACAGGAAAATCAAATGAGTAGGGCTCATGACGAATTACAAATTCACTGCGTACTTTAACAGGAAAAGCTTCAAATGCAAATTACATATTGGGGCCTCACTTGAATTTCGAATCGCGACATCGCGAGTCTTAAATACTCGTTCGAGTTTGACGGGAGTAAATCAAATGAATGTACAGAAATTGGGAAGGGAGCTGAAGCTGAAGAATGGGATTGTTCGGATCTTGTCACATTGAGAAAGGCTGGAGCGTGAGCGGAATGGAAGGATGATGTTGAGATAGTTTGAATATACGGACGTCGTCTTAGCGTACTCCGACTTGAAACTTGTAGTTCATTCAGATAATAAATAAAAGTGGTAAAAAGGTGGAAGATAGGCTCTTGGCTTTGCATCCTCCGCCTCAGACGGAATCACCTGTTCGGATTCTGTTGAAGAAAGTGTCAGACTTGAGAATTACATGGCCTGTTGCCTATCTTAGAAAGCAAAGGGAGTGAAAGTGAAGGGAAAAGGGGAAAAGGCTTAGATGATTTCCTACAAACCATAATTTATACTTTAGAAGTTCACTGAAACGGAATTAGAAGATTTTGTGAAAATGCTCGTCTTTTCTTTAATCTAAATCCTGCTTTTCAAGGTTAGGCATTTAGGCAAACAAGAATTTAGCATTAGGAAAGTTTCGTTCATTTGTAAGTCCCAGGAATGGATTTGGATTTCGCAATACATTTTCAAAATTTCGAGGATGAAATTTGCATGTGCCAACAGAGCTAAGAGCTATTCAAGTTTCTATTCCAGTTTTTTGCGCAAAAATAAAATCTAGAACGGAAATCTTAACAATATTCGTAGTCGACAATCTTAGTAGAATTTTAGTATTAGCATTTAGCAAGTAGAAATGCATTATCAAATTTTATAAAATAGTCAGCCGTGTCAATAATTGACCGAAACATTAGAGTAGGTCAAAAAATTACCGGGACAAAACCCGTTGTGAACGTGCAGTTATTTCACATTCAACGGCTGACATTTTGAGACCAGAAAATTCAAAATATATTCTCACCTCAAGCTCATTATCATTCTCAGGTTTTTGAAAATAGGCCCTGTTCTCACGTCAAACTCATTCCTATTTTCAAATTCTTGAAAATCTGGCCAATTCTCACTTCAAACTCATGCTCATTCTATAATTCTTGAAAATACGCCCAACTCTCACCTCAATTCTCACATTCTTGCAAATTGGTTCAATTATCACATCAAACTCATTCATATTTTTAAATTCTTGAAAATAAGGCCAATTCTCACTTCAAAATCATGTTCATTCTATAATTCTTGAAAATACGCCCAACTCTCACCTCAAACTCATTTTCATTCTAAAATTCTTCAACGTTGACTTGAGTGAGATTGACAACTATGTTATGGCGGAGTAATTTGTTTCTGGAGTGCACGGCAGCCTTGACTTTAAAAACGAATTTATCATGACTGTATGTATATTTCCACCCAGCTCGATGCATAATTAATAACCTAAAAACCTGATCTTGCTGCTCAGTTTGAGTAGCTCAGTTTGCTTGAGCTAAGTCGGGACTGAGTAAACGTCGAGTACGCTTTATCTTCTACGAACTGAAAAGACTCGTCTGAACCAAACCAGGAATCCCGGAAGAAAAGCAAAATAACAAAAGGAACTTAAATTGAGTTTCCTTCTCCTCCGTTCTTCCTTCGCTTGTTTCAAAGATAGGAAAAGAGACTTGAGTTGGAAAGAGACTAATTCGATGAGTTTATAAAGAATTCTCAATTAATGAGTCTGCGGAAGAGTACTATGGGTGCTTCTGGGACGAGAAGGAAGTTTGAGAGTAATTATAAACCCAGTTTCTAAATTCCGAGTAAGAAAAACCGCAAATTTCAATTTCAGACTTGTAAAGGATGGACTTTCACTCGAGTTGAATTTCTTTGCCTGGGACTGGAATGCCCATGAGTGATACTCAAAGGATACAGAAAAGTAATTAAGATAGGAAACTTTATCCTGTACAAAAACGGAGGAGGGAGCGGAACCAAGGAGTCGGATGAGGAGTGTTAAATAATGACGAGGCAGAGAATAATTATACGCAAGGAGACACAATGGCTCTTCGGCCATGGATGGTGAACAAAATTCGGCTCCAACAAAACTTTCAGACCTCTAATTCGGATAAACTTCCGCTGTTCTCCCTAATTGAATTAATCACTTAAAATCAGGATCTGATATTACGCTTCCGCAACTCCCGCTTCAGGATTTGGCAAAGTTAAATGGAAGCGTAGTTATTTATTCATTCCAAACCTGAACCTTGTCATAACTCAAATCAATATCATTTTTAATAAATGAAAACCTCAGTAAACTTTTAGAACATCGAATTCCGAAATGTATTTACGCAGTAAACAAGCACTCGCTGATTGACATGAAAATTGCATGTATTCCGCATTGAGGCTTTCTCCTTCCAATTGTGGATTGAGTTTTAGAATGAAAACTAAAGTTTGAGATAAATTAATTAAAACTTTTGGCAATCAGCAGCCCGGCAGCACAATCTTCTTTTTTGAGAATTCTTGGAAACCTGAGCTCCTTCCCTTTCTTTATTTTCAGTTGAAATCCGAGTTTACTGAGGAAATAAAAGTTGTTTGCTCGGCTCGTATTGTCTTTACATGATGAGAAATGAAAGGACATCTTAAACTTTAAAGGGACAAAAGGAAGGGAAGGGGAAATTCTTCAAATGACTCGCCTTTGGAATCTCTCCGCTTTCAATTCTAGTCTGATGTGACGAGATGCTGAATACTACTCTCTGTGCAACGCGCATGGCTAAAACCCTAGGGACGATCCGTTCTACGCTGAATCGAAGCCGGAATATTTAAACCGCAATTTTGAAAGCCGGTGACGTTAAAAATCGCAAAATTAATAATTAAAATCATAATATTAAAACTTTAGAATTAAAAATAGCAACATAGAAACTTAACTCTTAAGAACTGGATCAGCACAAGCCGGATTGCTTAAAATCGCTATACAACGCTTCGAATTCGGTTCCAGATTGTGGTTTTTTCTGAGCAATTAAAGCTTAAAATTCGTAAAAACCGAATAATATATATCCGAATATTAAAATTGCAATATTTGAAGTGCCAAAATTTAGAACTGAAACAAAGTTGCTACAACAGAAAGCGTAATAGAATCTGAAATGCCGAGAATCGCAGGATTTAGAACTACAAAAAACAAGGAGAACCGGAAAATTGAAACTCGTAAGAAAAATCTGCGATATTGAATAAATCAGTATTCGGCTAATTAATCGGTTAATTATTTGGCTTATTATTCATTATTTTTTGGTTGTGCCCAACGATTTGGAAATCAGCATGTTCTGTCCTGCCCACGCTTGGCAGCGCAACATTTCTCTATTTTAGTTGAATTGAAATGTATACTCGTAGAGAACCATCGAAACTCATCAATTCAAACAAGTAGCTACATACACAGACCTATTCAGCAGATTAAAGACTACGATTAATCGAGAGGAGTGAAAGGAGGAGAAAATCTTGGCGCTGTTGTTCTTTCATTGCCTCCTCGGTCTCGGTGCAGTACAGGCAGGATGGATGGGGAAGGAAGGAGGCAAGGAAGTGAAAATGGAAAAAGTGCTTTATCCTATAAGACGCTTTTGAAATTAAGTGTAGTGCTTAAAATGCAAACCATGGAATGGGTTTAAGCCCATGAAACATGAAAGAAGAATTATAAAAGCCAATGTGAGAAAATTCCTCGTCGTCCCCATCTACTTCCGCTTCTCTCGGATGAGCTCAGCAAAAACCTCGTCCTTCTCGTTTCTTTATGCGTTTAGCTCAAAGGAATTACTCCTCTTCTGTTGTCGTTGTCGACAAACTTAAATTCAACTTTGAGCTAAACGAACTAATTTTTTTTATATTCTACATAGTTTGGAAATACTAGCGGGGGATTAAGTTAATTTTGCAATTTCTTTAAGAGAAAGTGCACTTCTGCGAAATATTTTTTGCATATGGTCGGACTGGCCATGCATTGTCCATATTAGCGCAGAATCTATAGGCTATTCTGTAAACTAGGCCGAATTAATGTATGGACCACTGCATCCCATCAACCGAGAGATTGAAATACGCTAGACGACGATGCTTTGAGTGTGCCCATATGGATGAGCCTGATAAGCTGATGATACATTAATCTAATGAATGCCAGCTGAATGGAGATGATGGAATTGCAAATGTCTGTCGGCATGTTTCGTACGATAAGAATTTGAGCGGACAGGATGTGAACCTAATCTAATAATACCAACTGTCAGTCCGCCATGTCTAGATACAGAAATGCTGTGGGTCATAACCACTTTCCTACTCTCAATATTGACTAGAATTCCGGAATTCTAAACTCCATAATTTCCAGTTTGGAAAAGGTACTTTGCAACGAGATGGAGAATCAATCATGAGGAAGGAGAAAGCATTATGAGTTCGATATGATTGCTTTTGCAATGTACATTTATACACACAATTTGCAATTTTGGAAGGACCTGAACTGTCGTAATTGTAATTAGCGATCGGTCCTCATGTAAAAGCATAAATATTTTCTCGGAGTTCGGTTGAACATTAAAAAGAATTTTTTGCATCCGATCTAAATTTGAATTATTTTAATTTAACCTTTTAATACACATTTACATGATTACATATTTTGACAATGCTTTTAATTACGGTACATATTTTCAATGTTTTTGTTCAAAATTTTGTTCTTTTAATGAGTGAGTCGACACTTTTTTCTAAGATTTTCACTGCTTGGTTTAAATATTAACATTTTTCTATATGTTTTGTGTTTTACAATTTGAGCGACATGCGGCGTATTTATTCATCCAAATCAAAAATACGTTTCACATTTAATTCGCTTTTTGTGCATACTCTAGGTGCATATTTTTGAACCTTGATTAGTGGATTTGAACCGTTTTAAGAATACTAATTGATAAAGGTTGGGCTTTTAAAGTATTTAATACATTGCATTTCTTCAAATTCAATTTTTTTTTGAAAATATAAATACAGCTAAAAATTTGTGCAGATTGTCATTTTGCTTTCCTATTTGATGGCTATTAGTGCAAAAATAGTAAAATGTTGTTTTCTCAATTTCTCAATTCAGCCTGAACCAAAAACTACTGTAACTCTGGAAGCCAGTTCTTGATAATGGGATGCCGTAGAAAAGGTATACCAAAGGAGCCAATCCATATTTATAGCCGACCAATTCCAGAAAAGTAGAACTTTGTTTCCTGCTCCGTTTTGAGTTTTGGGATTGGGAGCAATCAGGAGGAAGGATCGTCCTGGGTTCTCCAAGGGATTCGTCCCTTTCCCTGATTCGTCAAGAAGGATAAATATTTTGAAAAGGTCCACAGAGTACCCAACCAGCCGGTAAAGACGACTGGATCTGTTCCCATCCAATTTAGACGCACATCATCAACTCTAACAAGACCGAGACGCACGTAGGAAGCCAGTCGTTCCACCGGAACCGTCAGGCTGGATATAAATATTCTAATCTTATGGACAGGTCCAAATGCCTCAAATACCGACACACACACGCCCTTCATCAGGATTCAGGATCAGGTCTTGAAATTTACTTCCCAAAGACCGATTTAATGTTAAGATCCAGGAATTCATGCCAACTTGAATGTCGCATAAATTGAAATCCAATATTGAAGCTATAGCACTTTCAAAAGTAAGCCATTTTCAGACCCACCCTGTACATTCTATAAATACTGGTAAGGTAATAATGAGTATTTGCATACTGCATAGAAATTTGGATGGGAAGGCGGAGGAGTGTGATATTGTAAATTGAATATAATACGCCTCAGTTGACTCTCTCTGTGCCTAGTACCACTTTGGACTTGATTAATTTCATTAATTTTGCTCTTTTGCATCTGTGGTCTTCCTCTCTAATAACATGCCTTCCGTAGCCAATTCCTAATGAAACATGACTAGCTCATGCCTTCTCCCAGCCTTCTTCAATATGCACTAAACCCAAGGCCTAATTCACCATTAGTTTATTTATTGGAAGTCATTAGACACAGACTCTCGAGCTCCAGCTTCCATTCTGCCAACCTCGACTCGTCTCCAATCCTAATTTCTAATGCACCGACTTTGTTTGTTGACTAGACGTCCACTCCAGTCGGCGGAATTGGCTTGTTTGAAAAATTAATCTGCTCTCCAAAGGCTTAACTGAACCCTTTCTTCAAGTGCTCTGAATGTTTAATTAAAATCTAGACTTTGGGACTTTGAAATATCATCCATCTCAGGACTCTTCAGATCTGGCCACTAAAATCGTCTAATTAAATATTCACTTTGTAGCTGGAATATTGGAAGTTGCTTTTCTGATGGATTATTGGTACTTCCGATTTTATATAATAGAATTATTATGCTGGCTTATTTTGGAATATTGCCTCAATGGGGTTTTCAGCGGCGGAAACCCTTCGAAACCGTGCACCATTAATAACCGCAGCATTAATATCACCAATATTAAAAACCGCAAAATAGGATAAAAATTGGAAAAAAAGAAACCTGAAAAAATTCCGTTCAAATTGGTATTGGCCAAAAGTTTACATAAAACCGAAAACCGCTGCATAAACAACGGAGCACTAAAAAACAGCAACATAAAAATCGCAACATGAAAACCGCAATAGTAAAATAATTCGATCTTCATCACAAGCTGGACACGATCATTTATTCTTCAGTTCTGTAAAAAATTATGTAACCTACAAAATTACCGATTCAAATTAGCTAAAGATTTATTAAAAATAGTAAAAACGCAATTTTGAAACAATTTTGGAACCCAATTTTAGTTCAATTGCCTTGAATTAATGTGCTAAAATTGTGCGCACTCTGTATTTCTCATTAAGGTTCATGAAGACACATTAAATTCTCTGAAGCAATCATTATATATAAAGCTAGTTGACATATTCATTAATTAATATATACTATTATAGTTAGTTGACATTTCTTGCTGGCGATGGCTAATCGATGTGCAAAGGGTGCTAGAGCGGA
>JAQFYU010001651.1:0-14082 GCA_034694905.1 Ceratophysella granulata
TTTTTTTTTCAATTCTGTACCAATTTATATTAACTATTAGATGTCAATTAGCTTTTGCCAAACACGTTTTTATCAATCAAATCAGGTTCAAATCTAATTAAGTTAATGTTAATAAAGCAAGAGGCTACATACGTAGAATCAACCCCGCAGCCATTAGTTTGTACAATGCGATTCATGCATTCTCAGTTTTCAGTTCCAATTGCCAATATTAAATGCTTCACACAAAAACACGCAGAAAAATCGTTCTACACAACTCTAAAACATTGAAGCCTAGTACATAGGGATACATTGGTATCTGCCTTGTCTCACTACGTACACCAAGGGGAAGAGCAGTACACACAGAGACTAGAGACTGGACTAGATCTGGACAATCTATCAATCCGAAGCAAATGGGCTAAATTGGTGTGGACAGGATAACATTCATTTTGCAGTAAAGAAGAAGCGTAGCGTTGTCTATATTCAATTAACCTTCTCGGCCCGTACAACTTACAAAATATTAGCCTGTCTTACATCCTTCTCCTGAACATCAATATACAACCACTTAGTTTATCATATCATTTGTATACTTCTCTGTCTAGCTCTCCACTCGCCATAATAAAAATTACCTACGATTCCACTGCAAAGTTTAGACATGTAGGGCCTTATTCTCAGGTTACACTGTCCGTCTGTCCGTCAGGTTAACGAAGAAAGCATAGCGAATATTTGAGGTTAGCAGAATCCCATTAGCGGTTAATATCAAACTACTTGAAATAAGCAGACATGTATTTCGAAGATCGCAACTATTTTAAAATTAAAACAAAATAGGAGAAACAAAAAATACGTTTTATTTATCCTTGTACCAGTTTGGGTCTCGAGCTGCCGACGGAAAAATTGAGTTTAATTTTTACGATCTGATCAGACCATGCTGGCATATAGCCAACCCGGATTCTACGGAAGCTTTTCCTACACGTGGATACAATTGAACATAACTAATATAATGTTGCTTACTTCTGATTAAAACGTTTCCAATTTAGTTTTTATATTCATCAACCTTTGAATCGGATCTACAAAATTAAATTGACAAGGAATAAGGAATGAAGACTACTACGCCGAAGTGTGAAACACACTGCAATTGGTCAACCTTCCTAGAAATTTTTATCTTCACTTCAGTGAAAAATGGAAATTGCATCAATTACAGAATAAAGATTGACGTAGTTAAGCCTAGTAAATACTGAGTGATACTTTGTGTTTCCATAATCAACTAGAAAAAGTTGGAATAAACCCTAGCCCATTGATCTGGGTGAATGCAGATCTGTCTAAGAAACTGGAATTAGGAAAAAGCGATAAAGGCGTCAATGTCAATGAGTCATTGGAGCACAGGATTAAGAAATGCTGATTCCCGTAGCACTTAACTTATAATAGATATTACTAGGCAACAACGTGAAACGGTGTGAGTGAGAATGGTAAGACAAAAATTGTACTGAAGCCTCAGTTGGAACGGACAGACACACGTCACGTAACACGTAACAAACGAGAACATACAAACACAACTCTTTCGACAATTATTTGATTTAAGCAAAGTGGCAACAATATTTGTGATATTCCAATTTTTTTTAACAAATTGCATAAATTGACGTATTTGTTGATACCATTGAAATGAAGCGTTATTAATTTATCTTATGCCCATTGCTTTGCTTTCCCTTTTTTGTCAAAACGCGGTTACGGCAGGAGCATAATTTTGAGATGTGAAAATCAGCTTACCTCGTTGGACTATTGCTCTGACTTTCCAAATCTCGTTTGGCTCTGTTGTTGGCCTCAGCACGCAGTTTCTGCTTTCGATGCAGCCGACGGCAGAGACGCTGTTGTAATGTAATGTCAAAAGATCTCTGTAGGTCACCTACAATCTCATCGTTTCTTAAATATCGTACTGTCACGTTTCGGAACTCGTCCAACCTGGAAATTATTTTTTTAAATTCTTTTAGGCATAAAGTCGGAATTAATTTACTAACTATAAGATACTAATAATATGAACTAAGATAATTTTTTTCGATCAACTTTTAAACTCAAAAATAAAATGCTTTATCATTTTTACTCAGTGAAATTCTCTAAGTTCTGCTAAATCAGTTGAATTTAAGGCGTCTTTTGGTAAACGTTTAAGTCTTTATATCGTATTGTTATGTTATCATATATTGATACAAATGCATACAATACAATATGTACTCAATTTTCAGAAAATCAGTACTAAGGTGTCAAGAAATAAAGTTAAGCAATGACGAAGATGCAATTCATAAAAATCGTCAAAATATGCAGTAATAGTGCACAAATCTGCTTAGAAATTCTGAAAATAAGCAAAAATAGAGATTCCAACATCGAAGTATGCAGCAAAACCGTAAAAATAAATATGCAATATTTTATCTAGTTATAGAAACAAGGCCGGTGTGAATCGCTGAGATCATAACTTCAAAAATTTGCTACAACCACCCGAAAAAAATAATTTTTTCATTCTGTCAACCGTTGAATATTCATTATTCGTTGCTAGTGACCTACCCTTGGTCGAGGTCCATGATGTCACCGGGAATTGAGCCGGTGTCTTCTTGATCAGTCTCCAAGTACTCGTCATGTTCAAGGAGAGCTGTCACATTGAGATGATTTGAAGGAACTTGGAGACTAAGACCAGCTCGCTTCAATTCATTTTGGAAATGAGATCTGAACTGATCTGCTGCGCTCCAGTCATTTATATATTCACATTCGAGCAAATGATCCTTCTTCCGGATACCATGCTTGTCCTTCTGCTTGTACACCAATTGAAGGAAATGTGGACCTGAAGCTACTTGGCGGAGCAGCAGGCCTAACCTAGAAATTTATAAATAGCAAAATCAAAATTAGAAAAGATTTTTTTTTTAAATCCTTTAGCCGAGTATGTATGAGAATATTCTTTTTTAGAAAATATGTGGAAATCATGAAAAGACAAAAAGCTTGACACAAGAATTAAGAAATCCTGAGGTGACATCCTATTTCCCTGACATTTGGTTGCATCCAACGATAAATGACATCGTAATGATAACGTTACAGCAACTTTGAGATTCTTCATTCCTGGCAATCCAATAAATTAGAGGCTATTTACCAGGCGTGCCCAGTACAATTCCCCAAAACCCCAGAAAATATGCAAAAAAAACATTCCGCTCCTGTTTAATTCCATATAATGGAATGATTAATGAATCAAGAGAATTTCTGGGTTCTTGTTCTGCTCAATCTTTTGTTTTTGTTTATGCAAATTGAAGGGATGAGTAGTAGTGGTGGTGGTTTGGTTGGAGAGAATTAAACATTTTTACAATTGTCTTTCCAGACAGGATTCCTGTGTGCTATTAAATATTCTGCAGCCAGGCAAAAAGTGTACCATTAGAGTCAAGACTGTTTGAGGAATGGGAGACGGGAAACAAAGAGTGAAAACGGCTTTCATTTTTTATATTATGCACCAACCTCATCAAAATATACAATATAAAGCTTTTGTTTCCTACTTGCTGATATCTTCGCCTTCTTGACGTCTTGACTGACATTTATATGCGCTGGAGAAACAGGTCTTATCTCTCTATTCCCGTATGCCACGCAGCAAGCTCTCCTGTCTCTTCTGCTTTCATTTCCTTGACTCTGACACTGGGTGTCATGGGCGTGGCCATTTACGGTTTTTTAACATTCGAGCTGAGCCACCTTGAAAATTCAAAGTTTTTTGTTTTTAAGACGCCTAAAACTGTTTTACCGCCCATTTCACCGCCATATAACATACTTTGCCCGCCCTAAAATAAATTTTAAAAAGTTACAGTTTTTGCAAGAACCGATTCTGCCTGATTCAAATGAAGTTCACATGCATTGTGCGTCGCCTTGGAATGAGACACCAAATATTCGTGCACAAGATGCTCAACATATAAATTACTACAGATTTTAATACGAAATGATGCAAATATGTTTTGAATTCATATAGGACAAGGTTTGCTGTGCGAGTTTGCCGAGCGATGCTTAATGTGAATATTTTGCCCCTAGTTAAAATATGATTTAGGCGGGTAGACTACACTTGGTCGGGCAAATTGGAAGGTTGAATTCAGGCACAGGGAACATGTGATAACCACACAAGGAGAAAGTCACATGACACCCACACGGACTCGTTTAGGGTAACCACCCGTTCCGTTACTTTAAGCTAAGTTGGGTTTGTCGAAATGCGAGCAAGTTGTTACCATTAGTGGTTATCGCGTGTTTGCGGTTCCCAAATTCGAAAAATTGCCGGAATATGGCGGAAAACAAAGGAAAGATATCTTAATGGTGATTTGACTAAGGAAATTCTCCGAATGGAGCTTAATCGAAACCAACACAAAATTATATGTATAGGTAACCATTTTTTAAAACTTGCAATTGGTACTGGGCTATGTTTAAAGTGACCCTTTAAAATTATTTTTTGACCCCAATTCCTACTAAAATCGACCTAACTCGGAGCTTCATATTGGCATAAATCCAGCTGAGATGGATTCTAGCAGAAATTGTGGTCAAAAACGGAATTCTAAAGGGTCACATATTGAATCATCGCTAATTTCCTTCTCATCTATTACATTGAATTTTCTCCGCCCAATTGTCGCAGAATTTTCGAATCCACCCAACCAGTGGACAAAAAACTCTGAGAAATCGGTATTGGAAACCAGCCTGAAGCTACTGGACCTCATTCCATTGGATTGGACCTATTGTCCGATGTTCCTTTGTTTCATACACACTCTCGCTTTCGGATTCATAAGGAACTGGAAGTCTATTATTAAGTGTGTTCCTTTCCTATTATGAGTCTCCTTTGAATTGAATCAACCAATTGGAAAATGAATGTTTACAAAAACAGCATCTAGCATCTCCCTTCAACTCAGCACCAAGCAATTGTTTCTGTCTACACAACAGTCGGAACTTCTCCTGGAGTCCCGTCCATATCTTCCAGACGCATTGTTTAAGCGTACAGGCAGAAATGTAAACATTAATTATGCTCAGAGGAGAATGAATAATAACTTTAATGATGCGTGATGTGCGCACTTATATCCAAGCCTGCGTGTCTATCCAGTGGCACTACCTAACCAACATTCATGTTCCATCCCTTTAGTAGCCCGTAATTTACATTATTGACCAACAATTCATGAAAGCCCAATTCATAGATACGTAATTCCAGGTCGTACATCGCTGGGAATTCGTAGCATGTGGAGCTCGGTTGTAATGTCAACACACAATCAAGGCGTTGATTCTGGAAAATGTGAAGCATGTGTGAATTCATTGTCAATAAAAGGCATAGCATAGTTGAGCGCACACAACGAGACGATTTTGAAATTTAAAATTTATAAATAGTTGCACGTGGGGATAAAGTATTTGTGGCGACACTTTTTTGATTGATATTAGATGAACATATATAAATTACTGTATAAAAAACAAAATATTAAGCAAAACCAAATATTATGGAAAATGGGAGATTATATTCATTTTGAATAAACACCGTCTCAATTTCATTTCTTAAATCCAACGCCATTACAGTTTATTCGCAAAGTTCTTAAATCGTGCTCTTTATATTTCATTAAAATTTCAGTAGAATTAGGTTTTAGTCTTGTAAACAAAAATAGGCTGGTGCTTTATTCATCGCCTCCTCGTGACGCATTGCATAAACTTTAAAAGTTGTGGGTTTTATGAATTCTCCAGCTCCATATTGTCACACCATGTAGCGTGTCGTTCATTGATACATGTTGGATGGTGGAGCCCAGTACCAAGACCCAGAGAACTTGGGATCAAAACAATGGATTAGGATTAGGATAACCTAAGTAATGTTCCAATTCCTGTTTCCGTAAACAATTCGCAAAATTCCTGCCAATTGGCACATGGAGCATGGATCAGAGTGGATGAGTAGAAAGGGAGGATATGTAAATACCAAGAGTGAAGTAGGAAATTGGCAATTGGCACTGATTCGAGAGCACATCGTAATTGTAGCACGATGAGAAACGAGCTCAACAATGGGACGAGGAAACAAAGGGAACTAGTGACGACGACGGTTGTTGGCATGAATTGGTTGTTGAGTATTTTCTCCTCTCTTATTGGTTCATTTGAGGTGGCGTGAGGATTTTGGCCATTGGGCTTGGAGGGTGTGTGGGGCCGCTGCCTTTCCTTTCAGCCGCTCATAATGACCGTCTCTGGCTCAACGGCTTCAAAGTACACGTCACGTAACCATGGCCCTTCATCTAATCACATCACATCCTCTCCCAACAATTGCTCCTTTTTCTCAGGCCACTTTGGGAATCTCCGTCTGTCCCAGTTCCGCTCATCCCAACTAAAAATCAGCTAATTAGGCGAGAACAGATTCCTTTACCTAGGTTTGAACTTCAAAACTTCGAACCAAGCAATATGTTGTCATGATGGGGACATGACAATTTAAGAACTAGATGGCACTTGCTTGATACGGAATTTAGTAGCTAAAAATATTTTCAAATCGAACATTGTCAAGGTTAGGCTCTAATACCCGCATTACGATGAAGAATTCTCAAATTCGCTGCAAGTAATCACGATTTCCAAGATTTGCGAAGAGCTGATTTGATTTAAAATTTAGACATACATTCAGCATATGGGATCGGCCCGGGACCTAAATTTAATTTACCTGTTTTTTTTTTGTATAATTTTATTATTTCAAATTCCATTCAATTGACTCAAATTTATTTGATTTTTTTGTGTGCAAAATATCTATATTCCACGCAAGTTTTGGAATTTTCTTTTGACTTTTATAGTATCTTTCAATTTCTTGAATCCCAGATATCTTATTTCTTTTTTAAATTATTTTTATTTGTACGATTAAACTAGCATTTTTTTATTTAATAATTTTATTAGTTAATTTTCATCTATTCTATAAAAAAATCGGAATATTTTGATTTCATGATTTTTGTGATTTCTCCATAAGCATTTCTTCTAATGGATTTCATATTTTGTCCGATTGTTCTCTTTCACAGTTTGGATTCGAAATTATTTTGCATGTATTGCAAGACAAATGAAATCATATTTTTCTAGATGGATGTTTCACCAAATAGTATGCCATCATCGTATTATTTAATATTAGAAAACGTAATAATATTTGATATAAACTAAACAAACCATATCTACTCTATACGCAAGTTTCGAACAAAAAAACAAATTTACTGATTCTAGTGCGAGCTCTAATAGAATTTATAGGTCAAGATCCAGTGCTTCATATGATTCTGACGCTTCTGCAATTATTGTAACACTTAATACCCTAATTTTGCATTATTATGCTTCACCTTGATAGCAATGAACTTGAACTACTACGACATAAGGGTCTAAGACATCTCTTCGTTCATTTCCTCTTATTATTTAATAATATGTATTACAGTAATTATGCTCACATGGAAGAAGCGGCTCTGGGCTGTGGGCATGCCCCCTAAGGCCGAGCCGTAATTGTTTAGACAAATGCCAAATACACCTGTGGCAATCTACTACACGATTAGACACCTCACTGACATCACAACAGATGCATGCGGAGTCATGAGCCTCATGCACTATGAGAACGGAAAACGTCATTGACTTTTTCCAAAACATCATACGATATACGATATTGTACGATGGTCAATGGATGAGTTTGCAATCTGCCTACAATTCACACGTCATTTTACGAGTGTGGTCCACCGATTTCGCATATGGAAAACTACACATCATCGTTTTTTGCACGAGTCGAAGAACGTAGTACATAATAGAGCGCTTTTTATGGCTAGCCCAGCCAACCCACAACACTACTGACGTTGAGTGACATAATAGTAAATAGTGAGCTGCTGAGACAAGGTGAAACTAATCAGACGGAGGCTATGATTCAGTGTCCACCCACATCATCATCCTGCCAGTTCGTCCTGCCTCCAGTAATTAATAAAACGGGTCTAATTATAGGTCGGGATGCGGAATGATTAACGCTTCCCTACTCAAATTCAATTAAAGCCTTGACCATAAAGCATGAGCAGGCAATTAGGGCGACAGCTTGGGCCACAGGAAGCTGACCTCTCCCTTCGCTGTCCAAAGAAATGGTTCGAGTAAGCCAAAAGACTCGCTATGTCGCCTCCCATAATTTGTAGCTTAAGAATGGAACTCATTAAATTACGGGAAGTTAGCACATATCTATTAATTCGAACATTTCAACAAACTTCAATCGGAAGCCTAGTCTAACAAATATACAAGACTGAAAGCTAGGCAAATTAGTTATGTCAGTGATGCTTTTGCTAATTCATTTCAATTAAATTGCTCAAATCACAACCGTAAATTAAATTTTACTGCAAATACGAATTACAAATTAAATATTTGTAAATTATGGGTTCAAATATGTTCCAATCTTAGTCTAACTTGTGCCAGAAGCATTATTTTCCGTGTTCTTCCGACATACGACTACAACAAACCAAAAATTCAAGAAACCCCAGATTTCGTATTCATTATTTGCATTAATTGTAATTTTTTCACTTCCAAAATCAAATACCATTAATTGCAAACTAAAATTTTTTATGATGTGTTAATTACAATTTACCGATTTTAAATTTATTTTGCGTCATAAACTACGCGACGACAATTGAAATGTATAGCGATTTTCCCAACCGAGCGTTGCACCTTCTAATTATATACAAAGTATATACAAAGTTTTTACTGGTTATATTTTTCAAATAATTGATAAAAATTTGTAAGCGTCTAAATTTCTCTGTAAAATCTCATTTTGCCCGCAAGAGGCGACAATTTGTGACATCAATAAATACAAAAAAGGGAGGAAACATTAATAACATGACCAAACTCGAAATTAGCAGAAGGTGGAAACAAGGTCGCACCATTTCCTTACTTGAGCCATAATGAAGAATTACATTCCATTCACGTTTTTAGGGAAATAATTACAATTTAAAAACAATGGTAATGCTCCTACGTGTTGGTGGTGTGGGTAGTTGGTGGAAAAACTTATAGCAACCGGCTATAGCTGAGAGTACAGAGCCGCTCGAAGTGCGGTGGCATGGTGACCATTATAAAATAGGCGATAACGTTATACGTAAAGCATGTATTCCACAAGACTCAGTGAATTTATCACAATGACCATGCCATGTGCCATGTTTTGTTGATAGCTTTTCATGTAAATGATAACTTATGAGAGGTCAACTCGCTCTGAGCCGGTCTGGAAAATAGGGAGAAGTAGGAAGCAAAGCAGTAAAAATTTTGCTAAAATGCTTGAGTGAAGAACATTCTTCATCTCCAATCTCCAATTAATAATTCCCGACACCAAATTGATGCATTACTATATGCATGCAAGCTCTTATGGTCTGGGCATTTCCCTCGGCAATTATGCCTCCAAGCTCAATTATTCATATAAATAATTAACCTGGCTTCATTTCACTCAATATTTATTCTGAAAATTAACGCTATATAACAGTCTGGGTTTGGGGAAACAATTAATTCCAAACCACAGACAACTGGAAATTACATGCGTCTGGACAACATATGAATTTACATAAGAGCAAAAAAAAGTTTTGCACATCGCATATTGCTATTGTTCTTAAAACCATACTCATTGAGTCATTACATTACCCACATGAGCAAGATATCCTTCCGTTGCTCCGCCTAATTCTCGCTGAATGATTTTTTTTATGAGAAGACGCGTGGCGTGGTTCCTCGTACGATACTATTCTATTACTTACGTGTAAATCTGCATTATCGTCATTGGCACGAGTAATTGAGTTGTAAATTACAAACTTGAGTCATGAGATTCCGCATTTAGCATCATTCATCATTCGATTCTCTAATCTATTCCATACATACTGAGATCACGGTAGACAATATATGGTATTTCCCCATGTACAGAATTGGGAAAGACAGAAAAACTAAAAGTAGTAACTTTTGTAATGACTCAAGTACATCATGACTATTGCAACAATCCATGTATTTGTTCCATTTATTGCATTATCAAGTACAACAATGGGATGGTACGATATGTCTACTCGAAGAACTGAATAGATAAAAGTTCAAGGAGCCAGACACATGGATTTTATCGACGAACCTCACCTGATTTCCCAAGTATAATTCTAAAACACTAATAATGGACTTGTCTATTCTAATTTAATTCCCATTTCTTACTTCTTCCTAACTTGGCATGAAATAATATTATAACATCTGTAGAATCCATTGACCTTCTTCCATATATGTACTGTGTACGGTACTCTATGCACTCCAAATGCATGTACTTTACTACCTGTTGTTAAATTATGTGATGTGAGCTGAGCTGAGCTGCATTTCTCGGCTCAGCAGTAGTAGCGTGAGAATTTCATAGGCCTGTATTCGCGTTTCTAACAAGTACACCTACAATTTAAGGACAATTCCATTATTTTTAATGCTAAAAATTCAAAATCTCATTTATACAACAGAAAAGACGAGTTTGTTGAATCCAGCCTGTAAATCATGATGCGTTGTGTCATTTTGCCCGGAGCCTAGCTGGTTTCATTGTGGAATTATGGAAATGAGGAAAAACTGACCTATGCCGGATTTGAATGAACACAGAACCATAGCAACAGTTTGCCTTGACTTGGCATGGCATTCGTTAGAATCAGATAAGAAATCACAGCTCTCTAGTGAGCTAAGTCGTCTGATGAATAAATCAGCAGAAAACATCCCGTCACAGTAGTTAAATGCACTAAAACTAAAGTAAGTACATGCTACTACTGTCTCAATGATTCGTATTCGGTCGGAGTAGACAACCTTTACATATCTCTAATGAATGATATTACTTAGCATTTACAATTTACCATATAACCACCATACCACCTGCACGCTGCTCCTCCATGTGTCTGTATACTTTATTACCTATGTGAACCAGTTTATCTTCCTCCTTGATCAAGACGAGTTTCTTCGTCTCGTACGATATTTTTGAACGGTTTACTTAATTAATTAACTTAACTCCTGCCCATTGGCTTAGCCATGCCGACAATCAGATTTTCTCAGACAGTAGCGAATTCGTAGACGAGTGAAATGTGAAATTATGGAAACTCAGAGTGTCCAACCAGCTCTTCAGATTTTAAGAGTCAGAAGCCAGAGATTTACTCGTATTTTAAAATCGATGTTCCAAGAATTGACTTGTTTTTTTTGGAACGCATTTTGTGAATATTCCACAGACTAAGCTATTTTAGTAAAATCCTTAAATGCTATTGACCAATGTACAATTTAGGCAAAATTAGCATGGGTTCATTTAAATATTTCCCCCCAATATAATGCTCTCCGGCGATAGTTTGCACAAAATGAATGGAATATTCTAATGGCTTCTGGGTTAAATGTTTTTGCAAAAATATTGTTGTTATCAGAAATATTCCGGGATACCAACGTAATGTTAACGTTGCATTCTATGAAAAATTTGAAGCATACGAGTAGCATAGCCTCAGCGAGCATATTATGTTGTTCCAATTTCCCCATATAATTATTGCTCATAAGCGATAATTTGCTATAAACTGCAACTGCATACAGTATTATTTTTTTTACAAAATATACGACTAAACTCCCATCCCATCGTAAATCGTAACTCAAATTTTTACAAAGTTTTTTTTTTGAAAAATCTGTACAACTGTTGAACCTCAGCATATAATAAACCGCTTCAATTTCGAAAAATAACGTTCACCATATGCCTTCGTTCACAGAATTGTGGAAATGCTATTATAAGATTGAACTAGAGCCCAAGCAGAACATATGTTGAGGAATATTTTGTTTAAAACAATACCTGGTGCCCTTGTGATTGTGATTAGTGACTGAGGCTTCACTGACAAGAATGTCTCCAAATCTCATCCGAACTTCATGCTCCCCGTCCGGGAGCTCAGCAGTGGTCATGTAGTTCCGAGCTCCATCCTCATCTGACTTGGTGACCACGACCAGGGAACTGAGCACAACTAGGAAAAACAGACTCAAACTCACCAGCACCTGACTCGTAACTACCATTTCCTCTAACAAAAGGGGGCTGGGACACGTTCCAAGGTTCAAAACACGAGAATTGGCGATTTTTTGAGTAAAAAAATGTCAGAATGTTTGAAGTTTTGAAGTAAATTGGAAGAATTGGTAGGAATGATCTGAATAGCACCTTGATTGAAACAGGCGTCGTTTCGGATTTTTGAGAATGCGAGAGCAAAGTGACACGCCGGCTGCTAACAGAAGAGTGGGTCTGATCTTGAGAGACCGGCAACATAAGAGCT
This sequence comes from Ceratophysella granulata, assembly GCA_034694905.1. Taxonomy (NCBI): domain Eukaryota; kingdom Metazoa; phylum Arthropoda; class Collembola; order Poduromorpha; family Hypogastruridae; genus Ceratophysella; species Ceratophysella granulata. Next base: position 12,228 of record JAQFYU010001651.1, read on the forward strand.
CTTTTCCCACTGTGGAACTTTGGCTTTCGATCCTGCCAAAAGAGTGAATTGCAGAAGTGACCGTACGCAACCCACAACAAAAAGTCGACTCCTGCCCTGATGCTTTGGCTTATGGCTCAGGCTGTACGTAGAAACTTATCTGGTTCAATTTATGACTTTTTTTTTGTGACTTAGGTTGTTAATTGTATTTTTCCTCCAGCTTCGATTGTAACGATTTTCTGAATTGACTGCTTTTCAAGAAAATAAATGGAATTCAAATTCAACGTGATGATAATGCGATTTAATTAGGAATTTGTCAGTTAAATTAGACGATTTTGAATATTGAAATTCAAAGGAAATGAATTTGGTTGTCAGCTTTTAACTAAAAGGTTTTCATTAATTTTATTAAATGAATTCCAGTTTATTTCAGTCGAATGTTGTCGGTGTTTTATTAAAAATGTTGAATACTGATATGAATTTCAATTCATTTCATTTTCTGCTAGTAAAATATATTTAAGCTTTGTCGTGTGTTATTGTATTGACATGAATTTCAGTTCAACTTTTTGACAGTCGAATATTTTGAAGCAACATTTAATATTTTGAATGTCGGACATGGATTCCAGTTTATTTTATTTGACTTTTTGTCAAAAATTATTGCATTTTAAATATGTACATATGAGTTTCAGGCAAACGAATGCGTTCATTCATTCAATCTGAGACTTTCACAGGATTACATTATTATGTGCTTTCAAAAATAACTATTTTAAATCTACAAATTTTGTTCTTGTAAAATAAGTTCTTGAGCAATACAGTATTGAAGAAGTACATATAAAAATTGGATTTTTGACCTGACGACGAAGGATCTTAAGCCAAGCTACTAAATCATACAACAAAATGCGTTTGGATTGCACGAATGAACTCGACGACTCAAGCCTGAATTTAAATATTTAAAATATTTTACGTAGATTTAACTTACCGAAAAGTGAAGTGAACCGAAATTCCTAATCCATCTTCAATGTTTGAATGAAACTTAACTTTTCATCTAAGACAGAACGGTTAGATATAATATTGCTAGGCGCCGCAGCACTGTGTAAAAGTAAAATAGCTTATATCGATTCAATATTGAATTTCTCCGTCCGGTTTGGAACATTTTCTCCGCCAGTGTTGCAACTTGCAACCTTTAGGCTGTAGCAGACGTGGTTACGCTATATTTATACCCTTTGAAAAATCGGAAGCTCGTACAAAAATGACAATGCAACTTGCCATAATATTTTATTTAAAATACAATAGTACCGATTAAAAGAGCTTGGAGTTGTAAAAATTACTACTACGGTGACTTGACTTGGAGGATTGATTAAAACAACAACGATAATTTGCAAAAATTGTGGCAATGTTGCCTCTATATTTTATATACTAAATTGTAAATATATTTGGCAATATATCGCTGATGCCAGAAATATGGTTATGCTAACGTAATGCAAATTCTTCCAACATTATAATAAAATCTAAAAATGATCAAGTTTCAAAGATCTGCAAAAATACAAAACCTAAGTTGGCTTTGTAATAAAACATTATTGACAAATCTCTCGGGTTTCTGATGCCGACTGTGAAGATGGAAACAATTTGGAGTGCTTACTTTAAAAAAAAAATTATTCATAATATCCAAAACACTGAGATTGCATTTCTAATGCCATACACTGCGAGGAGGTGGCTCATCTGTGTATTATTTATATGAGTAAAATAAACTTACATCTTACATGTTTTGAGTGTTCGAAATTCGTACTATAACATGTGGGCACAGTGTGATTAAAAATAATGTATTTTCGAATGATATAATACGGACCCAAGTTTCCCACATATCTAAATTAAATTAGAT
>JAQFYU010001652.1:0-14082 GCA_034694905.1 Ceratophysella granulata
CGTTGGAAGGTCAAGAGTTACGCTGCTTGTATCTGAAGGCGAGTTGAGTGTGACTTTGTGACGTCACTCCATAGAGATGAGAGAAACCGATGGTTCACTCAGAGAACTTAGATGGGGATCTGCACTTCCCTATGTTACTTACCTTCCCTGAAATGCAGATTTACACACAATTAAAATACACATTTCGATGATCTCTTGTTTCAGTAATACTAGGAATCAATTCATAGATCAGACTTAAATTGCTGCTTATAATTCATTACAAAACATGAAAGACTAAAGAATTGTAAATTCAAGGTCCATATTTTTATCATTAAAAATCTGCAGTCCAATAATGTTGTGTTGTTATGTCCGATGTCTGTGTCCAGATTTTTAAAAGAAACTTTAAATAGAAACTGGGTGACAAAGAAACAGTTTTCTAGTTCTCATTTTAAATCTTAAAGTTAAGAACTCAAACCCCAACCTGGACCGCCATGAAATGAAGACAGAAAGTCCGGGTCGGAGTGCATTACATTACAGGCAGGAGGATCTCTGGGCCACATCCATCTCAGGGAAGACTCGAGTCCAAGTCCACGTAGTTCCAAGAAAGAGGAGCATATTCGTGATCCAAAGATCATGGAGGCCTTGACATGATTCCTTTCTCTCAGCATTTATTGTAATAATGCCAGAGCTAGGTTTACATAGACAAGCAGAGCTCCTGAGATATCTCTGTCATGGACCTGATGTTTTCATTTGAGGGCAGATGCTTCCTTAAAAGAAAGGAGGAGAAAAGTAGACGAGGGACATCTGGGAAGGTATTTAAGTAGGTGTCTTCTAATGCAGAATGTCTCGAATTGTTGACTGTAGCCAAATTAGGACCAGGGTTTCTCTAAGCCCGTCCCAAGGTTCCATCCCCCAATCAACTACGCGTTCCTCAACTCGACCTAATCTATTATTCAGGCAGAAGGATGAGGATCAAGAACACATGCACGGCTGCCCAGCCAACGTCTTCAAGTGGGATTAGGCACTAGCAGAATATACCAAATTAAGTCACTTCTTCCTCCTTTTTCCTCATTTATTCACACACCCAACTTTTCTTACTTTTACTCAACTTTCTCTCGCATGGAACACGTTCTGCACGCATTCTTCTCTTCTGTAGTTCTGGGTCTTTCTAACCTGAAAAGTATCTCAGTTGTACATGTTTTCTTTACTTATTGCATCCACTTTGTCTCTTCGTTAGCTTCCTCCTAACTTTCACTTCTCTCCGCTTCCCCAAATTCAAAACTTTGAACTTTGTCAAACTTGAACTTGGTCACTTAATGGGGGAGAACGGTACAGATTTATTTTTAAACAAGCAGAACGGAACCTGGCCTGTTCTCATTTCGAAGGAATGTAGGTTTTCAAGTGCTCAAGTTGAAGTTGAAGGTCAGGCGGACAATTAGAAAACGGTATTGAGAAGTTGGGACGAAGGTGAAGAAGAAAACTCTGTCTCCACATTATACAGCTTGGCCTTAGTCTTCAATATAATCTTTGAACTTTTAATAACATGTATTTCAGATTCAGAATCTACTCAGTTTCAAACTTCAAAAGACTACTTTTGTTCTGGACGTTCAAAAAACTCAACTCAATGCGTTGCACTCCATCTCAACTGAAGACAAACCTAATTAATTGGCCCAGTAAAATTATGATTCTACATAGTCCTCAAACAACCCTGACTTGACTTTCAGCCAAACAGTACATGCTGCATTTGATTTGAACATTTTACAAGTTTTAGGGAAAATCCGAGGCGAGACGAAAAATCAAATCAAACTTCTTGAATTGAACAGGTTCGGAAAGTTGTTTCGAATCTTCGATGATGATGATGATCAATGATCAATATTTCAACAGAGTATGAAAATCCCCAGTTCTCTTGGAATTCGTCACCACCTTTGTAGGTTAGACGTTATGTAATCGTGAATCAAATTTCTGAATTTCTTGTAACTGTCACCTAGGATGGGATCATTCCTTTCCATTTTAGATTTAAATACTACCAAAAATGCCCATACCTGCTTTACATTGTTCACTTTGAACTTGAACAATAAGATGCCTATCGAGATTGATAAAATTGTACCTTGTACCTTCACGATATTACGTGTCCTGTTAAGAATTCGGTGATAGAAATTTCTGTGTAGTTTGAAACTCTTGTAGTTGAGAGAAGCTCTCGTGAATAAAGACTAATTTCGACTATTTTTGATATAAAATGGAAGTGATGGTTGGAAAAGATCCAGGAACTTATGCATTTCACCATTTTAATTTTTAGAATATCAATAACCTGACCACTGTAAAAATGTGTATAAGTTCAGCCCTAAAGCAAAATTCTTAATTTTTAGTCTTACTTAACAACTCTTACAGCACACTAAATTAATATTTCGAATTACAGGCAAGCTCTGCCTAGTACAGTTGACTAGTCTACGAACACGTGAGTTGAGTAAAAGAAGCCTTGCTATATCAAAACAGCGAACAACACAGACCCTAAAACATTTTGTCCCGAATATTCAACTCATCGTTCGACTTTTTCCAATTCAGGTCAACGTCAACCCATGAATTTTGGAGGCTTGTAGGGTCAGGAGGGTTTCGACAAAATATCTTGGTTTTTGTCGCAGAGTTCCACATGCGTTGGCAAATTGTGTGTGAACGCATCATCTTGACAATGAATTGAACGGCATATGACCATACCACATTAAATGACGGTTAAACTTGGAATCAAAGCGTTGAATTTGTAGTCCTGGGTTCTTTGAACTAGGAGGATATATAGAAGGGAAAAAAAGCATTTTCAGATTACATTTGCATGACTGAGGAAATGGGCCAAATCCTGGGGAGTTTGTTGCTGGATGATGATCCCAAAAGTGGTCCCAATACATGATTGATTGCCAATTCTGTTCAGACGGACACCCCCACATAAATTTCCTGGTTCGAGTGACGGTAGAGGGTAAGTTTGTGCTGGGACTGGAACGGGAGGAGCGGCAGAAGCCGAGATGGAGGGTGATGAGCGGAACCGTTTGACGAATTGACGACGGAGAAAGTAAACACTATTATGACAGAGTAAATGAGGACGAGCTGAGGTTTCTTTTCGAGCTCAGCTCCTTTTTTCTCCGCTTGACCCACATTCAAAATGATAGTAACCTAGATTGAGAAGGATTCCCCCGGTTCACACGCCGTCCCGGCCAAACTAATGTCCAAAAGTCCGACCACAAAAGATGGACATGAGCTAATCTTGTTAACCTGAGTGCCAGGGATACTCCCTTCAAAACAGCCTTCCTCCTTTCACCACTACTGCAGCTTCCGAGTAGATGAGTGGACTTGAAATGAAAACAACTTCCCAGAGTTGTCTTACAATGGGAAGTTGGGATGATGGTCTGGAACATGTCAATAATGTTGTCGCAGAACAGCAAGCACATCCGACAGGGACACTTCACAATAGCCGAGCAGTTCTTTCGCAGAAACCCCACACACACACGGCAGGCACACACGGACCCGTGCCCCCGTGACCTAATTGAAGTCTAAATACTGTGCGATAGGTAGCCTTTGCCGGTAATAAAATGAATGATAATCAGGTAATTTACGATAAGTTCATGATTCATGATTGGTCAGGTATTTGGTATTATGCAGTGATAATTCATAGGTGCTCCAACGAACAACACCCAACAGCAAAATGAGGTCATAGTTGCCTGCCAGCCGGAGAGAGTAAGGAAATAACAGCCGAAATGCAAATTCTTAGACACTTGTGCACATTTGTAATGTTGTTAATATTGGCGAGTCAATCCTGTCTGAAATGTATGATTGTTGCACAACTTTATAATTCTTGCACAAACGTTACCATGCGAATTTTTGAAGGTTGTTGATTTTACAGTTGGGTGGGTGTTGTTCGTTGGAAAGCCCTCAATTACATTTGCCTTGTTTGTACTAAACCTAGAGATCATAGACATTTCTGCAACTACAAGGGGCGTTCAATAAGTAATAGCAACATACCCTCTATAATTAATATTTAATCTTAGAGTTTTTATCTCAAAAGTAATCCTTCCGTTAACTGTACAGCATGTTCCAAAATTCAAGTAAGGTTCATTCAGTCGTCACCAGTACGTCCGTCCTCAAAGTATGATACCTCAAGCAAAGCATGGAATTTCGAAAAATCCAGATACGTTCAACCATACAGTTTTTTGCTTTGCAGGAAAAGTCAGCAAAGGAAATTTACGAAAACTTACAATGGGTGTATGGTAACAGTACAGAATGGATGAATGTTTCTTCACCCCGATAACGCGTCATCCCATGTCAACATGGTAACAAAGGCTTCCTGAACCGATCCACGCTCTTGTAAATCAACCACTCCCTTATTCTCTAGACCTGGCCCCATTTATGTGATATTTATTTATTTCCACATTTGAAGAAAATTATCAGGAGAAGAGATTCAGCGAAAACAGTGAACTCATATCGTGCATGCAAGACGTTCCAAATGGGTCTTCGAAAGAATATTTTTGTGAAGGTATGAGAAAGATTAAATACAGGAGAAAACTTTGTATTGAACTGCAAGGAGACTATGTCGAAAAGTCACAAATAATTTTGGGAAAAATTGTGCTTGTTCTTGAGATACACAGACACGTTGCCATTCCTTATTAAACGCTCCTCGTACTAACTCCAATCAATCATCAACCGCATCTATTTCAAGGGAAAGTCGACAGTATTCCAGGGAAATACAAATCTTTGTTGATTTTGCTGGCTGACTCCTCCCAGAAGAAGAGAAGAGAAGAGTGGAGCAACGAAACAGCAAAGCGAACTTGTCTTCTGAAGTCGTCAACAGACGACATACAACATTGAATAGCAGAAGCGGAGACAACTTTATACGTAGCACGTAGCACACATACAATAACAGTGATCGATAGTGAGGTGAACAGTCATATTAGCTGAGAGTCAGCGGAGGTCAAAGGCTACAGTGACAATAAGAATACAAAAGGTTACAAGTGACAAGGTACGTTACGTTTAGGTAAGCCAGCTTACTCTGTAAATCAGGTGCACTTTGACCATAACAGGCTAAGGTGTGTGTGTCGTTTCTGGGGTAGGGCTGGGGAATATTTGCTTTGTAGAGTGGAGTTGACATTATTATGAAATGTTGGATGATGTGAGACGTGCGCGGTGCGCGGTGTGGTGCCGTTGCACCCATGCTATACGGATAAGCGCTGGCGACAAGACGATAAATGCACTGACTGACTGGCTGCCGTTCCAAGTCACTTGGATCTGGGGATCTGAGAAGACGTGTTGTATTGCAAGATGTCGAGGGTCGTTCCGAAAGTTTGTAAGCTGTTTGTAATGTTGAGGCGGGGAAAATCACAATGGGAGTTTCATATTTGAATCAAATGAATAAACTTTTGGAACGACCCTCGTACATCTTGTAATGCCTTCTAAGGCCGCAGCCAATTGACTTGGAACTACAGTCAGTAGGAGTGCATTTAACGTCTAGTGTGCTGGCTTGTGGTTGCTCATTTTTTCCAGAGCAGGCGCGGGGGTGGATTGCAGCATAGGGTGTGCAAAAAACAGTAGATTTTTATCGAAAAATGAAAAAAAGTTTTAGAGAAAAAGTTGTAGTATTCATCGAGGTCGTCATTTTGAAGTATAACACCCTGACCATGGAACCTGACCTTTTTCGTAAACTCAAAATTAAACAAATGAACTAGATATAAGTTGTACCACTAATGTAGGTCGTCAATTTAAAGTACAACACGCTAACCCCTCTGAACTCCTAAGGGTCAAACGTGACTCCAAAATCCCGGCGCGTCGGTGGGCGGTGGGGAGTGGGGATACAAGTGGACGTCGTCTGCTTGGGGGCTGTTATCTGGGCGTAGACTTATATGTATATCTGCGCTGCCATCATCTTTTAAGAACAAGGCACAGGTGCAAGGTGCATTTGGGCGTAGGCCGTAGTCTTATTTGGTTGCCGTCATAATATGCACAAGTACATTCGGCACGCAGACGCGGATCTTTCAACATGCATTTAAACATGCTATCTTTGAGCAAAATCGGATGTTCAAGCTACTTGAATGACTATTATATAAATAAGAACTAAGTATACGTTATGAGCATTTGGAATTCGAACGCCAAAGTATACTCTTACTTGAGATAATTTACTTACGGTCAAATGATACGCGTGCATATTGCATACCATTACGGCGGAAAACGTTACAGGGAGAACTTTTCCCGCTAAGGCGAAAATTCCTTTTACTTTTCTAAATCTTGACACAGGGTTGTCAGTTTATAAAATGTACCTACCATACCTACTTTTACGACGCCGTTTCAGACGAGAGACGAGCCTGAATATCTCTATTTAAATATGTTCATGACTTAAACGTTGAACAATCAAAAGAAGCAATCGCATCAAGAATTTATGTTTTATACAGTGCCGATTATCATATATTATTTCAAATATCAGAATATTTGAAATGAAGTATAACAATTTTAAAACAAAACCTCTTTCATGACTTCCCCATATTGTTGTTCTGGAAATTGCTGTTTGTATAAGTTGTAGGTACAAGTAGTACAAGTTCTTGTATGAGCTAAAGCCCCGCTTAGCCCATTGTAGATCCGCTCTTGGTGTTCCTTATTCGTCATGCACGTTGATCCAAACACAATGTTTCGAAAGATTTATGATCATGATCTTAGATGTTGGATAGTCAGATCTACCATTAATAAGACTTTAATCCGCGTTGCAAATTAGTCATTCACTGCAAAAGTGTTGAGTGGGTGGGAACTGTGAATAACCTTCTGTGTATTTGTTCCGTATTTCACAATTTTAGTGTTTTGAAATGGAGAGCTTCAATATGAAGGAAAGCATGCCGGAACTGAACGTCGTGGAGTCGCAGCTGAAAGAATATCGACCATCCACAGTTGGCTCTGTCACAAACAGTGACAGTGAGCAAGATCACAATGATTTGGAGAACGACCATGAACACAACTACTACTACGGAGCGGGCGGTGATATCAAACATGGCAACAGTGGTGCGGGCAATGAAAAGGAGTTGGAATACAACTGGAGCGGATCTGACGAAGCAGAGTTTGAAAAGAATGTTGAAGATGACCACTCTGTAACTTCAGATGATAGTGATGGATATGAAACGGCATCCGACAGCGACGGATACGAAAATGCAACGGAGAGTGACTGCTATGAAAGTCCGGAAGATAGTAACGGCTACGAGACCGTCGATGAAGAATCCGACGATGGTAGTCAGGTCATCGATGAAGAAGTTGACAATGACTATGCGACCGTGGATGAAGAAGTTGACCATGATACTGAGATGTTCGACAATGGCGATGGCTATGAGACTATTGGGGAAGAAGATGTTTCTAACGCAGTTCCCGATCGAGTTCCTAAACGAGGGCATTTCACAAAGACTTCGCGTGGTGCCAGCAGGGGTAGACGAGGAAATTGGCGCAAAGCAAGCTACGAGCAGAAGACGCATAACAAGGAGAATAAAAGTCAGAAATCAAAGACAGGTCATTCCAAATCGAAGGTAGAGGTCGAGAAGGACGAAGACGGATTCTGTAAGTGTACTTATTCTTTCTTTCTCATCTACTGGTTAGAGTTACTTTCAAAATTGAATTTGCAATGCAAGAAGCAAACACTAGGTAGGGTTTTGGTTTTGGTACTATCCTAATCTTACCTTTCGAGATTTCAGCAGCGCTGTCCGCTGAGCTTGAAGGGTTCAGATTGGCGTTGCGCAATAAAACTAACAAGCAGCTGTAAGAGTCGAACATATCGCGATTCTTCTTGTTTCTTTTCTACTGTATTTTGTAAATGTTTGATTTCTTTTCCTAGACATCTATAAGAACGTGTCAAAGGAAGACAGGAATCGAATTTATGCTGAGTTAGATGCTGGAATTGAGAAAATGAAGAGGGATGGAACTTGGCCGAAAGAATTAGAGGAAAGTACAAGCTGGATCTCTTGGATTCCAAACGAGTTGCTGGGATGCTTTGCTGCAGGAGCTGTAGGCGTACTGTTGGGCGGTATCTACAAATACTACCGAATGGTGACGAGGACTTCTCCGCCTTCGTTGACCAGCAACATTATTACCGATAGCGGAAAATATTTGAAGGATGTTCACATGGATGTTCACAAGGGTGGCTTTCCAGATTGGCAGGAAGTTGTTGAAGATGAGTGGAGCAAAGAATTCTAACCAAGAAAGTAGTCATCACGTAATTGTTGTATACATAATTAATTAACCCATCATTCTACACTTTAGTAAGTGTCTAAACTCCGTATCCCTGGTATTCCAATGCAAATGATTGAATAAAATTGTTCTATATCTGAGTTAACCATACGTACAGATCTAGATCACAGATTTCTCTTCAAGTTCCTGATTCCAAATGTCAAAACGAAACCTTCAGGTAACCCTAGCACCTTTAGTCAAATATTGGTCGTTGAGTCGTAAACTCGTGGAGGTTCTGCCGTAGAGTAAGAAATGTGGACTGTATGTTTAGGTCTTCACTGCTTATCACATTGAAGGTATTATGTCACTGAATTCGACAAGTTTCGAGCCAAAGGTTTGTGTTTCCGAACGTTTAAACGTGTGTACTGATGTAACTAGAGCCATAATAATTCCCTTATTAAGGAAGGACACTTTCCTGTTGCGGACGCCGTTTAGAATTTAGACGTGAGAGTACAAGTGTTGTTTGCTCTTATTCTGCTGGGTTTCGATTTCCTTTCGTAAGCAGCCGGGACCAAAACAAAAATCAAACTTGTCAATGACAAGCCTGGATTCTTCACGGATTTAGATTTGGTAAATCCATTGATGACGTTGGGATGTTTGCAGCAATAACAAGATTAGCGTAAAGCGTAAACGTCTTTTACATAGAAGTATATTTAGAGGAAAGGATTCAATCTGGGTTGAAGTTCGGTTTTTGTTTGAGTGGTACGTGGTACTGACTACTGACTACATCCTTCTATGTACTCGTATCTCAAGACGGCTGTCACAAAAAAGTTTTATGGACAACAAAAGAGAGCTGTACTAAATCCTAGCTTCGCTGGATTAGGCTTACCGGCCTGAATGTCGAGTCAAAATTGATAAATGATTAAGATATTCCTAATTTTGAAGGCCGATTCACCCATCATTACTCTTCTGCACTCTGTACAAACGATTTCAGGCTCCACCCACACTCAAAAATCAAGTTAGTAAACTCCAAGCTACGAACTTGGATTTGGAAGAAAACCGTTAGCGTAAAGCGATAATTGGGCGGACAACAATTGAACTGAACAGATTTGTTAAACATGCTAAACAGTGTTTTGTAGTGGGTTTAATTCGATTATGCGATGCTAATTTGAAAGGTTTGCTTATAGCTATGGATACCGCTTTGCATATAATGTTAGAATTGTGTTAGAATAGTAATCTAAGATTAAACTTTTTACTATAACTTATGTAACATTAGCATTATGCATTATGCAGCACATACCCTCATATCTCGACAACACATGAGTGTAGCCTAACCTAGCACAACAAATTAACTCAAAATGTCGCCGCCCAACTGTACCCGCTCAATTGTCGCATAATCACTGTTAGGATCCGAGTTGCATGGAATTGAAAAGAGCAGAGATTAGCTAGGAAAATCGTGGACTCCTCAAATACGTCATTGAACTCCCATGATCTGGATGTCTGAGACTTAGAAGTCTGGAACCTCGCTAGCCCGATGCCCGATACTGCCGGCGAGCCATGTAGAATTGAAGTTGTTTTCCTTCCATTTGATTAAGATTGAATGTCATTGTGGGAAGAAGGGAGATGTGGAAAGGGAGTTCAGTTCAATCCTGGGCAGAAAAGAAAGAAGGCAAAAACTGTGCAGCAGCTCCGAAATTACAATAGCAAAGGAACTTCAAAGTGAAACTTGAAACGAAAGACAGAAGAGCCCGGTGCAATGAGATGGGATGACTCTATCCAATTTGTTCTACCGTGAAGCTAAAGATTCCCATCTACAACAAACAAATTTGTTAGGTTATTCCGACTCCCGATCCCGATCCCGACTCCCGACCACCACAGCTGGTTAGAGTCCAAAATGAAGATGCCACAACTTTAAACTACTATTATACAAAAACCAAGGACAAATAATAATCTGCGTCTCAAAGAAAGAAATTCAATACGGATTCTTTCGAGTTTCGCAAGAAATGCGTATTGAGTCCGATGAACCCAGAAACTTTCGGCTTTGAATGCACATTTCCAGGCATTTGAGACCTTGGACGAGGCGGTTCAACAGACGTTTCTGAAAAAGAGTAAACTCATGGCACAAGAATAAATTTAAAAAACCCGGAAATATAATATTACATACTGGCTGGTCATAATTTGTTAAGCAAATAGCAATTATGGAGCATGGGCTTTTCGAATAATATATCTGAATTATAAAGATCAGGAATGACCAAAATATGAGATGTTAAAGGGAAGATGCCCTAAGTGCATAAAAATGACGGACTAATTAATTGCCTTCAGACATGACATGATAGCGGTTCCCATTTGGAGAAAGTGAAGGCAACGAACCAACGCTGGAGAAGGGAGGGTGGAGTATACTTAAAACTTTCCCTCTTAACATGAAATTAGACAGGCTCAGTGAAAATGATGTTTTGCCTACCTACTTTTCTGTTGACACGATAGTTAGCAAAAATTACTTCCCCAAATGTGCAAAAAAATAGGTCGAATTGGCAAAAATGAGAGGTTTTGATTTTTTAAAAATAATAATGTAAAATGTAGTTTTTGCCAATTTGGCATTTCGTTCTTACCTATGTATGAAAAGAGTGCCTTGGTCCTTGTAGAAAAATATTTTGCTTGATATAATTACGCCGTCTAAATCACTATTTCCTGTATTAGGAAAAAATACAAATTGCAACCGAGGCCACTGATTTCTGCATCTTGAGTTCCACGCTAAAACTTGAATTCCTGATCAATGATTGAACATTTCGTTCTAATTTAATTATACTAAGTGTCGATCAATTTAATGATTTCAGCATTTCAATATATTCAATTTTCTCCCAATTTGGTTCACGATATTTCTGACGAAATTCCCCCCCCCCCGTTTTTAATACCGATTTTGCTAACTATAAAGCAAATCTGATGGTCAGCAGAACAGTCAATCTATCCTCATAATATCATCGCCATTTACTGTAGTAGTATTCATTTAACCAGGCATTCATCAAGTGCACTTTTACTTTTATGATATTAGGGAATTGAATCCACACTTGGAATTTGACACCCATTTGAAGTAATCAACTGAATATATTTTAATACAAACCAATATTAAGCTGCTAGACTGCAAGACAAAATTGTCCAAATATTTTCTTAAACATTTACCCATTTTTTGCCGTGCCTAAAAGATTCAGCCATGAATTCTAGTCAGTTTCAGGGTGCCATCTTATGTCATAGCAAAGTCATTTTAGGTTACACCTCTAGACTAGGTTGGGTTCCGAAAAACTGTTAATACTTTAAAAATATAAATATATTTAACTGTTAATTCCTACTGCAGTACATTTTCCATACTCATACCACTTAACGAAACTACAATTTTAAGCTATACGTGAGAGGTGTCGGGAGGATGTTAAAGGAAGTTGTATTCCCTTCTTTACTTACAATTTATTCGCGATTTAGACATGTGACAATGAATATTTGTCATAGTATCACTAAATACTGAAAGTTCAATCTCAGGAAAAATGAACAGTCTTGGTGACAAAAACAGGAAACCAGTAGAAACAAATTACCATCTTTATCAGAATTTAATTCGGACGACAGAGATGCATGTAGATCCTGGCAGAAATCCCAATCATTAGCCAATTACAAGGTTCTCGACTTGGAATCTGACGGGTGACTGACTTTCTGCAATATACCTAAAATCCTGTTTTTCCATTTGAACTCCCTGTTTCCAAACAAGAAGAGGGTGAAAAGTTCCATCCGAACCAAGTTTAAGCATTACATGCCGAGACAGAAGAAAAAGAAGCTGAGGATTTGAGCTCAAGTCGAGACTAAGACATTCTTTAATTTCCTTTAATTTGATTTATTCAACACTTCCAACACTTGGCAATGACATTCCCTCCTAATTGTCCCCAACTTTCCTTCTGCCTAATTGATACTAATTGCTACAAAACTCTCTACACACGTCTGGAAGGCTCTCCCTGGGGTAATGACCTTTGTAATTCTCTTTAAATTCTTACAATATAAAGCTTCTCCACCAATTACTTGAAGGAAGAAAAAGAGAAAGTGTAATTGGTTCTTTAATTGTCCATATTTTATGCAGAGTTTCTTTTATTAGGACTGAAGCTCATCAAGAATTCCTCGAAGCCTGTTTAATGGGCCTTCCATTTCAAGTTCAGCTGAGTATAATAGAAATCCACAACTTTCCCCACTTGAGTTGGAATGGAGTGTTTGGACAGGACTCTTATTTATTTCGTATGAGCGACCTCCTTTATTATTCAATTATAAATGAAACATGGAAACTTTTTTGATAGCTCCGAGTGCGTGAAACCTTGTGGCTTGGCTGGCCTTGAAATTGCGTACGATGATCTAGAACTGCCTCTGCATACTCAAATTATCAGTTTCTTTTGTTTTTTTAACAGTAAACTCGTAAATTCATTTCTGAGTCTTCTTCCATCTCTCTTTCATCTTTCTTCATAATATTTCTACCTTCGAACTTAGAATCTGACGTCCATCACAGTAAAACCAAGTCGTTCTATTTACAGTGCGTGGGCGTAGAACCCAGAGTTTAGACTGAGATTCAAATTCCTTGTCCAATTTACAATGGGGCTGAGTGACTGGTATCATGACTCATGCAACAGATTCAAAAGCCTGCCGTCTGTAGGGATTATTTACGGTACAGCTAATGTTTGCGCAAAAACTCAGACTAAGGAAAAATAACAATAACATCAAGCACATATGAAACATACGCAGTTTCAAATGAGCTTGACAGACGCTTTTATGTTTATTTGAAAGTAGTCCACTTGTTAACACGAAAATTTTTCAATCTGATTCATTCGTCTACTAAAATTAAGTTTCTAGACTAAGTCAAAGTATCTGTAGCTCGTGTATTGTACTCGTTGCATTTCTTTTGATTGAGGACTTTATATTTTTACTATTCTTCTGCGACTTTTACATGATTCCGTCTCATATCCCAAATTGGGCGGATCAGCATTGGATGTCTGGATATATTGCGACGCGAGAACTCCAGGATTTAAAGAGAGAGCGGAAAATCTCAATTTAAACACTTCTTCTTCAAAGGTTGGAGGGTTTTATTGAATTGCTTTAGTTGCACCTTGTCGGGACCTTGAGCGACATGTTATGATGGCATGGCCATGGCATGCTCGAACTCCTCTCTCACTTTGATTTCCTAGCGTCTAATGAGGGAATTGGGTTAGTCTTCAAGCAATAGCATAACAAAGCTATTGTTATTTCTTATTTTCAACTGCCAAAGTTTGCTGAGATCTTTCAAAACAAAATTTTAATTTGACTATGTTACCAGGGATGGGAGAGTTACAAAATTATTGGCCACAATCAGTGTTAATCATTATTTATGTAATCAAAATTACAACTTTTGACATAATCAAAATCACAAAATGCAACTTAATGAAAATTAGCGAATCAGAATCGAGATTTTTGAATGAATTTAGGATCATATTATCACCAGATTTTATGTAAATCCAACTTTTTAAAATTCAAAATCATAAGTTGGATTGGAAATTCGTCGAAATCAAAACATCCTCGGGAACACTATTAACCAACTAACCACTATTCGTAAAAAATTTATTAAAAGTGTGAAAAGGACCCAGATGAAGTCAATCATCTAAGTCGACAGACTATTTTGGTCTTCCAAATCCTTGCAAATAATTCCGAATTTCCAAAGTCCAGGCGGTTGGATTGGAACACTGTAGTTTGTCCTGCTGATAGAAAAGTGGTAAATGACGTAGAAAGTATGCACTAAAATACGGTCCAAATATGCACTTCACACCATAGATGGGCATATGGCCCTCCGGCCCTCCGGCCCTCCGGAGGGCCGGAGGGCCTAGGTCGAGTCGGAGGGCCGGAGGGCCTAAGTCGAGTCGGAGGGCCGGAGGGCTGGAGGGC
>JAQFYU010001653.1:0-14082 GCA_034694905.1 Ceratophysella granulata
GTGTACAACATGTTCCACAAACCTATAAAATTTTGATATTTCAAGATTGTGATGAAATGCTGCTCAATCTTCACTGGCAGTAAAAACTTCTTGCATATTATTTGTACTCAATTTTCAAAACACAATAATTTCTTAGTGCTTTGATGAAAATTTCAGCGTACCATTTCGTCAACAATTGCCGCCAGATCTGACTCATCACTCCTTAAGAATTGAAAGCTCTTATGAATCAACCCTCACATCCTCAAATCCACACTGCAGAGCTGGTTACGTTTACATTTTAATATAGGGTCAAATCAAAAGTGAGTTGTCTACGTTGCACGACGACCAGAGGTGAACTTCATATTAGGAAAACAAATGCTACAGGCCTAATTAATTCGGAATCTGGGTTCTCCATGTCATAACATAAGCTAGGCTGACTAAGCCAAGCCACGACTTGGATCTCAATTAATTTGATTCCATTTGTATCTCCATGACTCTCGCTTTGGGCTTGTCTTGGTCCATTATTCCGAATGGGAGTGTACATTACATTCTCTGACAGGTTCATAAAGACAGAATCATGCAGTGCCTGTCAAGTCAGAACAGAAACACTTACGCCTAGCAAGCAACGCGACGTGAACAAAATAGTTGAAGCCACAGGTTCCTTGGGTTTTCCTTCTGAAACAATGCGAATCTCGTGGAATCAAGGATGAACTTGTTTAGTCTCAAATGTTCCTCTAATTAAGAAACAGAATCTCCAATGCAATTAAAATATTGGAATTGCATTCCGTCTTATTCATACTCCCTAACATCTTAATATACTTGCTACACGTCCTCCGTTCCCGTTCACCTGACAGCTTAATACACGTTCTAGGTCCCTCACAATAAATAATGATTTGGCATTTCGTTTAGTATATTTGAAGGCATCCTATTCTTTATGCTTTAGCGAATATCCGAATTAATGCCGCTGCGAAATTCAAGTATTACAAAGTGTGTCAAATAATTTATAAAAAATCACAAACTTGAGATAATGCTGTATTTTTTGTGAATTTTGTTAACAAATGGCAAAGAAAATTTGAATTTGCATCTCTAATTTCTTAGAAAATGTTTCAGAAGACAACAAAATTCCGAATTGTCGCCATCATCTCGATCGGACGTCGTGTGAATTATGAAATAAATGCGCACGGCTGAATTAATTATAGTTTTCCCTTGAAGGAAATGCATTCAAAATCCGGTTTTCATTCTAATGTTCAAAAATATTCTTATTAGATTTATTCTAAGAATCAAGCAGGAACACGTTCTTGGAAAGATAATCCTTAATCAGATGGGAGGAAACACGTAAATTGAAACTGAATCTTCACTTTGCATGTGTTTAGAAGAACTTGTACGAGTGTATTGAAAAAAGTTTCATGGCTCAGAAATGAAATGAATAGAGGGATGATGATCCACTACGAGGAAGCTTATGCATTAAGAAGGGTTCGGACCGGACTAAGTTCAGAATATTTACGTAACATCAATCAAGTAGGCTTAGAATAAAGAAACGGAAAGAAGGATTTATTTTACATCTTTTGTTTAATTAACCAGAGTATTGGTTTCAAATATAGAAAATTCAGACGTTTTACCAAAAACACGGTTCGTGTTAGCGCTTTTTTTGGGTGTTTCTAGAAATAAGAAATTATTGAATAAAAGACCAAATTCTAGCATTTTTGCAACAAAAAATGGTTCCATTCATGTGACCAAACCAAAGAGGACCACCAAAAATACTGTTCTACATCAAGTACCGGTTTATCGGAAGTAGAAAAAACGGGAAGCGAAATGGTTCTGAAAAGGGGAAATAAGAAATAATCCCTTTTCTCGTCTTCATCAAATACGAGAATAGTGAGTTTTTATGACAAAAAAATTATTACAGTTTTGTAGTGAAATGATTTTTGAGGATTTTTACAGTAAGTCCTTCACCCTTTTCACGTAAAATCCTTAAAATACAA
The DNA here is from genome assembly GCA_034694905.1 of Ceratophysella granulata. NCBI lineage: Eukaryota > Metazoa > Arthropoda > Collembola > Poduromorpha > Hypogastruridae > Ceratophysella > Ceratophysella granulata. The sequence continues at coordinate 1,962 of JAQFYU010001653.1, forward strand.
GAATAGCCCATATTTGAACAAGATCACTCACATCAAATCACCCTTTTGTCCGCATTTTCACATGTGTAGAGACTGGGAAAAGTAATACATCAAGATTAGCCTCGTAAAAAAGCTCCTATTTGACATTTATGTGGAAATATGTAAGGCTTGCTTAGTCTGAAGGGTCCAAAATCTTAGAAGGACGTGTTCATGTTCATGTTCATGATCCTACATGGGGATGAAACCGGAGACTCAATCACCTCATCTTCTTCCAAGGGGCTACTTTTAAAACAGGGTTGTTCTGTGCGATTTCGGGTGATTTTTGGAAGTTAATGCGATTTAATTGTGGCAGGCATTTTACTAGTTTGACCAAATATGTTTTACAAATTATTTTTGACTGTGATGGAAATTTTCGTAAAGAATTTGATAATATTTCATGAAGAAAACGCTTTAAAATAAATCCTATTAAACTAGCAGCCGAGTTTGAGGCGTATATGTATTTAATAACCCTCATTTACAACCAAAAATTCACCTTAATTCTATGCATTTGAATTAGACAACAAAAACTGAACTGTATTTTAATTCTGAAATCACTAAAGATGTAGTTTACATTAAACTTTGGAACATCCCTGCTGTCCTAAAGTGAGGATTTGATCTTCGTCCTGAATTACAGTAGAAATAGAAGTGAAAACTGGGGAGCTGGAATTTTGAGTAGATCAAATGGACAATGGACTGAACCAGACTGATGGGAATTTTTGGGTTGAACTTTTAAAAGGGTAGAATTTCAACAATGATGTAATATTAATATTATGTCTCTATTTATCCACTTCTGCTCACTTTTAAATGGAAACTCAGACAAAACTACCTGTCCCCTTAAATGCCGCTCCGTTTTTTCCTGATAAAATCTCTATTCTTCCAAAAAAACGGAGAGCCGCTATATTTAGCCTGAAATTGAATCTCGTTTTCACGTGAGAATAATAACGCGCTGTCTTCAGATATTTCCCCTTTTCTTGAATCCTCAAAATCTTCAATCGAAGTGTGACGCTTTGCTTAACCCGAGTTTAACCTTCACCTACATATAATGCTCAGCTTTGAGCAACAATATCTAATGTAATTTGAGCCAAAAGTCGTGTTCGTGTCATGAATTCACAGCATTTGAGCCTTGCACTCTTAAATTCGATTCGAAAATTTTACATTGAGAGTCAACCTTTGGAATTGAGAAATGGGTCATTCATGATTTTGTAAGAATTTATTAAAATGGCATTTTGTCGAAATTATAATTCCTAGAATGGAAACTGATACGTAAAGCACGCCTTAACGACATTTTAATAATCTGAATCTGGCGCCATTGACGCCATACCCAAAAAATGTGGAAGCCTTGATTCCTTTGATAAGGTAAAATAGATACGTGGCGGAGGAAAATATGAGCAATTCCCAAGGTTGTAAGAATAGTTATCTGAAATGTCAGCGGATTAAGCGCAACAGGCAAACACCGCAACACAGTAGTTTTGCGCCACTGTTTATGGTGATTGGATGCTATGCTTAGCACCTATCCCAGTCGAAACTTGTAACTTTTGCTTTAAATTTATTTAAAAATCAAGATTTCATAACATATTCTATTACCATCATTGTACTGCGCAAGCGATTGACCTAATTCAGCAGGTTAGCCTTTCCCCATGCGTGTGGCGTCAAATTCAAACTATAAATAGTTCCTTAATCTTTACTTTCATTTCCGTAAAAGGGAGTTCCGTTTTCCGCTGTCTTTTATTATTTTTATGTGATATTCTACTACCTCGTATCGCATGACAAGGTTTCAGGTTGTCCACGTTCTATAAAGTGTACCATACTTATACATAATTCAGAAGTCGGAAGCATGCGGGAAAGGAACGAGCGCCAGAAAAGCTGTGTATGAGCAGGTAGCAGGTGTAATACGTCAAAAGTGGGCATTCTGTTTCTTTTTTTTTGTTTAAATTCCTGTCGAGTGCTGGAAGACGTGGGCTGTTGGGCATGTCCACTTCCTAATAGTTAATTGTTCTCCTGGTTCGAATGCATGAGCTGTTGTAAGCCGTAATTGCATGGCACATGAGAGGAAAGGCTTTGGAAACAATGCAAGGTGGCGGTTAGTAAAGGGCTCCAAGTCAGACACACATGATACAAGTCTATTGATGACTATCTGTACAGCAGGTTGTCCTGTCTCAATGAACACGTCACTCTCCTCGTTTCCAGCTTTTCAAAAATGAAAAATATACAAACAATACGTCGCATCCTGGTCTTTCGCTCAGGTTTTTAAACCACACATGGAGTTTAAAGCCGAGCTACGATGCTAATACTAAAGCTTTGACGTTAAATTGTTACTAAAATTTCAGTTTATGATCCTAAAATTCCCGATAAGATTCTCAGAAAAAGTTGTCATACTTGGAGAAAATCGGACTTTCTTCAAGAAATTCAGCTTCTCAAGGAACATATGAAAAGACGGGAATTTTCTTGGAAATATTTCAAAATAATGTTACAGACTTTTTGGGCTCCCATATTTTTAACACCCCACACGCCACAGAAGATAAATTCAGCAGAAGGCGACTTTGACTGCGAAAATTGAATTATATTTTGCAATTTGACTGCAAAAATTGAATCTTATTTGAATTTGAACGCAAAAATTGATTTTTTAACAGCGAAATTGAATTTTATTTTGCAATTTGACTGTGAAAACTGAATTATATTAATTGACAGCGAATATTAAATTTTATTATTTGACTGCGAAAATTGAATTTTATTGGAATTTGACAGCGAAAATTGAGATTTATTTGAATTCGACAAATTTTTCACAGAAACCATACCTTCTTGTAATAAAATTAGATATATTAAAATCTTTTTACGAAGCAAATTGCGAGGAATTTATATCCACATATCATCAGGTACTAAATATTTGCTCATAAGTTGAGGAAAAAACTAAGTCTCCCAAACCTGCAAAATTACTGAAAATGATCGCAATAATTCAAGCTTCTATCTTATTTTACAAATGCAAAATTGAAAGAACTTATCATCAATTTATGTATTCGATTTTAAACATTATTTTGTTAACATAAAATAAAGGTCTAAAGCCTTTAATACCCAAACCCCAAGCTTGGTGATGATCAACCCAGCGTCTTATACAAGAAAGTGACACTTTACGCCAAGCATGTTGCACAATATGCTGTCCAACTCTCCACGGGAATCCCCTTCAATTCATTCATCTTCTGGATTAAGCCTGGAACGCCTGTCTGACGAAACATATTCGAATCTCTTCTCCTGTAACAATATCTGTAAAACAACAGAACTGACTGCTTGACTTGTTGGAAGTTGGAACACTATGCGTCTGTTGCAGTATCAGTAGTTAACAGTCAAGTTTTTGAGAAAGTGAGCAGAAGACCGGGACCGGATACTGAAGGAACCGAGTGTCCTAATGTAGAATGCACCTGTCATTCGGTGGTGTGTGTGCATGTGGTCGATGTATCCCGATTCCTGCCTTATATACAATATTTATATATTCATACTTCCCGTTCCGCTTTTTTTCTTGAAACAGAGCCTAGCTGTTGTCCTCTGCTCTTATTTCAACAAAGTTTGACTATTGTCGACAATTTCCCTCCAAAACAAACCATTTTTTTTCGTCTAATAACGCACAGGTTGCTTTTTGTTGTGCATTTGAAGGAAGGAGGAAGAAGGAACATATTTGGAAATATTTTTCACGGTTTGGTGCTCTCAAATTGATTGAAAGTACAGATATACGCCATGTGCCCTACGCTTTAACTTTTAAATGCCTTGGAAAGTTGACTCAGAGCTACGAACGAGTCATACTCATACAGGCAATTTAGACACAGGTATGCGCGTATCTGCTGTTGTTCCGGGCGGAAGCTCGGTTTCTTCATTTCATAATGGTCTTCCGTATTCCAAATTGTCCGTTGAACACTCGTGCTCCAAACCATTTTTTGCATTGTGTGTTGCTTGGAGATAAAAGTGAAAACACGGGTCCAAATTGAGTGGCTTCTGGAGCCGAAATGAAAATCATGAATTAAACTGAATTCTCTCAAAATCAACTGAAAGGCTTGGCAAATGGCTGATCTTCAATAAATCGCTAATTTAAGGCAAATCTGGACGTTGTGCTGAATTCATGAAAGGTCAACAATCTGCCGATTCCAGTCCAGAGTACAATTTTTGTATCTGATCTTCTAAAACTGGCTGGGATTACGGGAATAATCATTCCAAATGCTGACTGCTGACATGCAAATTACATGAGTCTGGGGACTGACGCAAAGTAACAACCTGTTTCAGGGTTTTAATGAACCCAGGTATATCTGTGCAATCAGTATTGACATTGACACTAGTGTTTCAACATCAGAAGATCTGCTTGTTTTACTTTTAAATTAAGCATAGTTATGTAAAGTTATTACGGTTGCTATTTCAGCCACTTGTGGTTTGACATTTGGATTCTGTCTGCTTTCATTATGGACTGACACTATTACAAATTCACTATCTGAGTCGAAAATTCAGTCAATATGTTACAGTTAATTCCAGATCCATATAATCCTCCAGACTTGACATCCGGATTAAACTTCATTCAACAACGGATTAAATGCTTCAGGTACACTTGTACCTAATTCAAGAAAAATTTCCACCGTATGGTCTGGTCGATGTACCCATCAGGGTCATACAAACTTTCAAGTCAAGTGTTATATTATGCAATTTTCATTCATTGAGAAATTCGAATCATGCACTTGCTACATGATTGTATGCTTGGAGATGAAAACTATCTTAGTGCTTTCGAATAAGCTGTTTTTCACTTGTATTTGACCCCCAGGAATGGGTTACATTTGCCCATTCAATACACAAATTCAGATCGGCGCCACTGTGCGTTAAGGACCTAATACTCTATTAAATTTGGTGTCATGAAGCAGCATACCCTAAAGCAAGCGGCAGGTTAGCCTTAGCCGTAGATAGATGGACCATTGAAATCAGACAAATACAAAATGCTAAATCTCAGGTATCATTCAAAGGGTAACAACCCCTGGGGCTTCTTCACGGACAGATTCAATATTTTAAAATTACTTGTTGTAGGTAGATCACCTTTCACACTATGCTACTACGGAGACTTGACCTTGAGTCAGTTAAACCTTTCTTACGCTCTGGTGTGCATTGCATGGCATGTGATGCGGCGTCAAATTCAAAATATACATCGACCTTTAAGAACTTCGGTTCGTTATCAGGTTCATAAATACAAAAAATACGTAAGCTGAACAAAATACAATATATTAAATCGTAAAATTATGTCTGTGGCCACTTAGTCTTCATTTGACACGGAATATGAACTGTAATAGGATAACACTTAAGTTTTGCTATATGTATAAAGACAAAGAGCATAGGCTGTAATCATTTAATTAAAGAGCAAGCTGGAATAAGTTAATATGACTGATAATGACGTTCGAAGCACTTGGTCTTCACTTCATCCATTTTTCTAATCAAAGGAGTGCAATTTGGGTGAAAACGTGACGTGTGGACTCCACCCTCCTCCGTCTGCGGTTTGAGTCTGACTTCAGATCCATTTATTAGGATGTCTGTATTATTATTATGTGCCTCGTGGGTTCCTGTCCTCAGCTCCCTGTCACTTCTGCCCATTGTTATTAGTCCAACCCCAAAGTCATCTTCCGGAAAACCTCCATGTCATCATTACACTGGCCTGCACTCTGCTTCTCCGGCTCACTCACAAATTAACTCTGATAGCCTGTCAAAAGCCCATTACTCCAATCCACACAAACTGGGCTCATCTCTTCGCACATGTCTTACTTAAAACAACAAAGGGAGGAATGGATGATGGTGTGGTTCTGATCAATAATTAATCGGGTTAGGAGTTATTTATATTATAAGCCATTCTTTGTTAAAATTGTGAACTATATTTCTGTGTATCTGACGTTTACTGAAAATTGTTTAAAATGGCAACGGGGGCAGGAAGAAATTCGCCCAAGTCCTTAATTCTCCGTGACTGGTTAATTGCGCCACTAAATATAACTAGTTAGGAATTGACAATCTGGCATTGGTAATATTATTGGTAAATTGGGAACTCTTGCAGAGTTGAAAAGCATCCAAATTACGATTCTTACAAAATATGGTGCGAAGTTTAACTATTCTAGAAGTAATTACAATTTTTGCAGAAGCTGAAGACGAAGTTGAAAATTTCCGGGAATACATACGATTTTTGCAGATAATTGACACTACAATATACTTAATTACCTCGAATTTTTGCAACAAATTGAGATTAAATTGAACGCTTCTGGGATTTTGGTAATCAAAGAAATTCATTTTATTTAATGTCCATAAAATGAAACTCAGCGTATAAGTTATAATTTTCTTAAATGCAATGCATATAAGTGGAAGACTCAACAAACGTTAAATTATATTTATAATTTTTTTAAATTATAAAAATTATTATTAATTTAATTAAGTTTAGTGGTACTGCGTGTAAAATGGAATCGAAATCTGCATGTTGTATAATTGCAACAGCATTTCCGATTACTTTGCTCAATCCACATAAGACCACAGTCGATGTCGATCAATGTTTCGTAGGGCTGCTAGTACATAGCATGCGCTCACGATGACGGAACACCAATTCTGTTCAATGGAATAAAAGAAATCAGGATATGAAAATCCGGAATACAGTAAAACAAAGTCAATATGTCCATGTCCATATTGTCGTAATACCTACTGAACCATTGTACATTGTAACTGAGTGACCTATTCTTTGAATTGAATTCTTCACTTAGGCTGTCCACCCACACGACTACTGGACTTGTGGATTCAATTCAGGTTCATGCTCTAAAAGCCTGTCAATGTCAACTCTTCCTATCCACTTCCAGTGAAATGAAATGGGGAGGATAATGGTGTCAAAGTCTGTTTGTCTAATATTTGTCACCCTTGCACAAGGTGGTGAGATGCTGGCGTGATGCGTTCCATAAATACCCAGGTAACTTGTCAAACTCCTGATATGTTGAACCCCGTTAGTCCGGACGCGTGGACTCGGCTAATGAATGGCAAAAGAAGCTCAAAATACATTTCTGTTCGCATGACGAGCAGAGTCATGTGCCTCAATGAATCATAATTTTCTCATCAAACAGACTGAAAATAATTGTCCCCTGTCATGCTCCCTATTTGCCCTTTCAACCAAATAATTGTTTCCAACGGAGAAATGTGAACTTTTCCAGGAGAAAGATCAATGCCATTTTGTGGATCAGACATGGGAAATTCTGCTCATTCCAGTGAACAGTGGGATTCTTTCATTCAGACTTGATGACAATAAGAAAGCCTACTGCTTGCTGCTCGAGATTTCAATGAACTTCTTCCATACTGAGTTATGGGTTTCGCCTAAAAAGGAAAGTCAGGGGTTAAAGGAAGCAGAGTCTGACGTGTGGGACTTTAGGAAATGTGAGTCAAGTCAGTGGCCGGAATCTATGTATAAATATGTTTACTTACCTGTGAAGCAATTGTCTCCTGATTCCGTCCATTGCTCCGTGTGGCAGAAGACATTGGGAATTCGACCTGACACGAATATTGAGAGTTTAGGAACTGACACACATGAGAATCAGATGAGGTCATCTCTCTCAAATGTAAATAATTTGTGACAACGGGTGGGCATGGGGCACATCAATGCTAATCTCTTGGAGCTTTCAATGTTCCAATATGAAATGCGCAGAATGCATGTTCAATGCTCCCAAGTTCTCACATTATTCTCATCCGAATATCAGGAGTTTTACCTTGCATAAATTTAGTCGTTTAGTCGTGGGTTTTGACGCCAGTTTTTTTCGTGATACTAGGAAGTGATGACAAAATGACGATGACAACGTAGACACAGGTCGATTAACCTCAGACTTTAAACAAACTCATCTGACTCAGATCTGAATCCAGGCATAATTGAATTGATTGACAAATGAGATAAGTCCGAGGTTTTTGAGGACACTGCCTTTTTCTTGTCTCGGTGTGAATGAATTGTAATTCGTATTAGCAAATAGTAGATCGTCAATCAGTGCCGAGCTGAATTGAGTGCAGTCCGTGAATAAATGCGGCGAAAGATACCGAAATCTCACTTCACCCCCTCCGCACAATGCTCAATTCTTATCTCCAACCATGAGCCGCGTGCCGTGGGAAAATACAAATATTTCACAATGGGCATTTTGTTTAATTATGCCACCTGGCGGAAGAACTATTCAAAACCGGCCAGAAGAAAACAAACAAGGGATTTGATGTAAATAGAATGCCTTGCTTTATTGTAAGGTTGTACGAGATGGGGAAGCTACCTAACCTAAAGATCTTGCATCTACTACTTAATTGGACGTTACGGTTCACTAGAAAATTTGTTATACGGTATGTTGCCAAGTGGAGAGTGAATGGTATATTAAGAAAAGTGGGAATGGGACTAAAGACTTAGGGTGCCGCACGGTTGTTCTCCCGATTCAGCTGGTTGACGCTGAAGAGACGTTGACGACGTTCCTCCATCAGACGATCTCGGTGTTGGTGAATGTAGTCGCTAATGTTGGGAAGGTCGCTGACCACGCAGGCAGACAGGGCGGACCGGTAAATGTTCATGTCCGTTGCTTCAAACCACTCATTTGTCCGATCATCGTAGCATTCCACGTGGTAAATGGTAGTAGCTCCGTTGAAACCTAAGAAATCGAGTTCGATTATTTGAAGAAATCGTTTTGGACAATGGCTAACAGCAAATAGTCATTGTAGCTCCAAACATATGTCTCAGTTTACCTCCAATACAGAAAATCATGTCATCAATAACCTCCACCGCAAAGTTACTTCGAGGATTGTACATGTCTGGCACCACAGTCCAGGTATCCGAAGTAGGATTGTACTTTTCCACAGACGCCATTCGAGCCATTCCGTTGAAACCTGAATTAAAAGTGGTCAGTTATCTCATGGCACAACTTTAAAAGCATTGAAGTTACGCACCTCCGAGAACATAGATGGAATTGTGATAAGAAATGCAGGAGACGCCGGATCTGCGGTTTCTCATCCCGGCAATTGTGGTCCACTGATTAATGGCGGGGTCATACATTTCCGCTGAGAGCAAACACTCTGTTCCACTGAAACCGCCTGTGATGTAGATCTTACCTGAAAAGGCAGTAACAAAAATCATTAAATCATAATTAAATTCAATCGACTCTTTTGGGTTTCCAATTACCATCAAGCGCCGTGGCACATGCATCCGATCGTTGAGCATTCATTGGGGCCACCATGCTCCATTGATTCGTCTCCGAGTCGTATTTCTCAACTGTGTTCTGCCGGTGATGGCCATCGTATCCTATTTCAGACAAAAATATTGAATGAACCTCGATTAAAAAATACTGGAAAATACTGGGATCAAATACTGTACCTCCCATTGCATAAATGTACTTCCCCTCGAGCAGGGCTACTGAGACGTAGCAACGTTTCGTGTGCATTGGAGCTAAACTCCGCCATGTCTTAGTCACCGCATTGAAGGCTCTGGTCGTGTTGAAGTATTCTATGTATAAAATCAGAAATTTATTTATGGTGATTGAGTAATCTAGCAATACTCAACTTACCATTTCCATCAAATCCTCCAATTACAACGATCTCGTGTTTAAGCACAACTGTTCCATGGTATGCTCGTGGACCGGTAACGTCCACCTCTTCTACAAGAATCCAACGGTCGGCGCGTGTGTCATATGTTTCTGCATCGAAACGACCCCAATTTGAAATTAATTTAAATTCATTGATTTATTTCATCTATACCTACTGTAATTACTCTATTAAGCCTGTTATATGTTTACCTATGTAATTGGTTGGAGTTCCACCAGACCAACCTCCAATTGCGAACAGCACTTCATGTGGAATTCGAGGACGAGCGATATTCGGAGTTGCTACCTAATGTTGAACAAGCGACTTGGTTTAGAATTCATAATTCAAAACATAACGCGTAATTGGAATAGATGCTTACATGCAAGTGAACTTCACGTGTATTCACGACTTCAAGGTCATATAGAAACCGGAGTGTTTCTATGACAATGGGCCTGCAGCCCTCGTTCCCATGGACATACGGATGATCCTTGACATGTTCCATAAAGTACTGGGTCTCCATGAGTCCCGTTCGGACTTGGACAATCAGATCCACAATGTGATCTTTCCTCTCTTCCGGCTTGTGCAAAATCCAGCGCAGAATGGCATCCCAAACTATTTCTTCGCTCTTCACGTTCAGCTCGTCGCTTCCAAAGATCTTAATGGCTTGTTCCGCACTCAGTTCCAGCAGCTCCTCACTATTCGTAGCCACTTCCACGAAGTTCTTCATGAGGTACTTGTGAGCTTTGAGCTCCAAATCTGTGCAGAACATGGATGCAGCGAAGCTTCGGACACCCAGACAATTCGTCTCGTTGATTTGACTCCCAATGAATTCACAGCAGGTCTTTTTGAGTTGAACGATCCCGAGATAATCCGCCGCTTGGAGAATCTATGTACACAAAGGCGTAATTTTTAAATATTATGATCAACCTTTTTCCATGATTTTTAAAACTCACGGCTGTGACATTGTCTTCTGCCAAGAAAATGGTTCTGGTGTAGAGGAACTCGAGCAGCGTCTTGAGCATATCTCCCGAAATCCCTTTGATGAGGAACTCCTTGGGTTTCTGCTTGTGAAGCGGCGTGGTGAACAGCGCCCGGAAGTAGTCCGAATCACCGCAGATGACGATGCTGTGAACTGGGAACTTTGCACCATCCTCCGTACTCAACGTTGCGTCACAGAACTGACCACTTTGAAAAAGCGTGTGAATATTGGCGTAGGTCCGAGCAGCATTCTGCGCTGCCGTGAACTGAATGCACACGCCCTTGCAGTTCTCAGAACACCCATGCTGTAATTCAAATATTGCGTTAATTGGTGATTTGCGGTAAAGACTGGGTTTTGTCGTGACCTCGCTGACCTGATTGGTGATACGGCCCGGTGTCAACTTGTTGTTGGAGTCCAAGTCCCCAATCCCATCTAGATTACAAATCGGTTCGGTCTCATTATTGTTATTCGGCTGTTCCAATCCAGCCAGTTGACGTTCCTCCATTGGGCGCGTGCGTGAAGAAAGATGCGCAGTTAAGTAAATTTAAAGAAAGATGGTAAAAGAAGCGTTTGCTTCTTCCTTTGAAAAAATTCCAGGAACGGTTCTCGCAGACGAATCTGCAAGAACGGTTTTCCAATATTTCTGCAATTCAATCATCACATCTTTCCAAATATTTGTTATTCAGTTGCAATGTTACTCAATTTCCTGCTCAAACCCATCTCGCCATGGTGACACTAATATATGGACATTTGCCGTGAAAGTTGCTACAATTAGCTTGTTCCGCATTTATGCACGTAGTGTTAATAAGCCATTGTGTAGTTTGTAGTTCTGCTTAGCTGACACACGATAAAACCACCAATGTTGATAATGATGAAGATAGGAAATGAAAGCAGATCATAGGCTTAGTCTCCATACTTTTTGTACATTGTTACCGAAACACAATGGAGAACTACTGTACGGGTGTCCTGGTGGGGTGCCTGGGAAGGCATTAAATCTCAGACGACCAAGATAATGTGTCTCATCAAAGAGCAATAATACAACAATAGGATCATAGCCTCTTCCCAAGTGAGGCACAGACTTACCTCCGTGTTCTGTTGATCTGCAATTGGAAGGCCTGCCGAGATTAGGAAGGAATTCTAACGGAAATGCGTGGCTCGACGGACATTTCTGTTCAATTAATTACCTGTCCTCCTAACACATATGGAATACACACACAAGGCAAATGAAACGGACAGAATGGCACAATGAACTGGGTGGAGACCAAATAACTTCAGATCTTGCTCAACCTTTTAACCCAGGCTCTGTCTGTGTATGTATAAGGAAAAGACATGCACAGATCTACAGACAAATTGCCTCCGTTACTCGAGGATTTGCGACTCTAGTCGAACTTTTCTGTAGTGCGGAGATGGGTAAAATGACAATAAAATAGTTTTACAATTTTGTAAAAAACTCGATTAAGTATATATTTATGTAATATTTCAATCAGCACAAATCTACACCAATTTAAACGCCAATGTCAAGTTGAATTTGAAAATTGACAATAATCTGCACTAAAT
>JAQFYU010001654.1:0-14080 GCA_034694905.1 Ceratophysella granulata
TTAATAATCTAGGAGTCAGACAAGAGCCGTTCCGTGGTTTCTGTAGTCCTTATGAACAGAGGGACCGACTTCCAGGGAGCTACCTGGGATGGAAACTCTTGGTTTTTGTCAAAATGTGTATGTTCGGAGGCCGGTGGGCGGCCGGGGGTGGAGCCAGGGAGCCAAAATGGCCGGGAATTTGGATTCGTGAGCTCTTTGTAGTTTGAACGAGTGTAGTGGCAGTTTAGGCTCATCTCTCGGTAGTCTCCGCTCTTTTGGTCGTCTTCTGTCTTTTAGCCAACAACAAGCAAGGAAATTGTGCGGTGACAGGAAAAACGGGAACCGTAAACACACGGCACCTCCAACCTTCAGATCCGAACCTAGTTGAAAAACCCTAACCCGGGTACCCGAGCCTTTAGCCAGCCACCAACAAAACAACGATTCACAAAGTACACTCGTCATACCGATAATTACCAATTATCATCATCAACTAAACTCTCAATCACGAGCCAGTTAATTATTAACTCAAGGTCAACTTCTTCACATTATGAGTGACGACTTGGACTTTGTTGTAAAGATGGAAAATTCGGATGGTGCTCTTCAAGCTGAAGTCCCGAATGATCCCGGGTGAGTAGAAGTTTTGATTTTCTAACTTTTAATTCCAATACAAATTACAAAATACAAATTATGAATTATAATGTTTTAAAAAAAATCTGTTCTTAATTTGACATTTGCGATCTTATACTTTAAACATGACACGTAAATTGGGATCAAATATGAATTAAACATTGAATGAATAATGAAAGCGATTTCCCGCCTTGTTAATTGGCAATTCACAAAGGAGTTCCGGTGCATAATATGTTTGTTAATTCCAATTGTGGTTTGCGGTTTGAAACTGACAAGAGAATTAAGTGGTTGGGTTTGCATTGCATTAGGGATAAAGGGTGAGGGTTGAGGTTGAGGGTGAGACGCTTGTTGGAATGGAACCTACAATTTGCATACTTACTACTACTTAGTTGATGATATTGCTACTATTGTTAGTGAAATCTGCTTGCAGAAAGTTGCGGAATCAATATGCGAGTTGTATAAGTATTGGTTTTGGCGTCCTGTCAACCCCTTCCTTCACAAGTTATAACTGTGAAATGATAGGGTGATATCAGTCATGCATCATGTATCGACATCCACACTCAACCGGCTGTTGTTCTTCTCTTCTCCCTAATGAGTTGAGTGGATTTGATAATAACATTATTATTTTCGCATATTGTCTCAAACACATCCACTCTTCTGGTCTCTGATCCTGCCTATTCTTGTGGTGAAAGTCCACACATTACAATACCACCACGTTCTTGTACTTAATTTGTAACAAGTTGCTGTTGCTAGTAAAATCGAAGAATTTAACGGGATTGTAGTTTGCAATATTGCACTTTCTCCTGTATAGTAAATTTTCTATATTAGTTCATTTTATGTCATAGCTTCGTTGCGTTGATTTTTTGAGATTTTAAAAGGATTTCTAGAATAAACCATATTTTTACACAAACACACAAATCCAAATCTGCAAGTGCTTACAAAGTAGCGTACAAGTTCTGCACAGTAGACTCACGATACGTAGACTGTAATGAGATAAATCGAGTGTTCCAGTCCAGTAAAATAACCAGGATTTCAAAACTTTAATTAAATTTGATTCAGGCATGAGAGAATCGTGTGAAATAATTATAGTCTGTGACGGCTTTCCGTATTTATGTATTACTTAATAGTGCCGCCTGACTGACATGTGCACGAATTTCATCCGCTATAATGTATTGGACTTAGATCCACATTGGTTGGAATTGGATTGGAACTGGCCGTATTTTAAACTTAAATTGACTGATGCGCGTTTCAGGGATGATACGTAGTTTTTATTCGTTCTGTAATAGGCTATGGAATATTAATGGGACAATATTCTGCAACTGACCATCAAGAATTAAGATTTTGAATGCAAGCATGTTGCTCCTACATACTTGTTATCTTGTCGTGTATGCTAGGAAACGACCAATACTGGCATAATTTAAGCATAGCGTGTCCAACTATCATTGTGACTTGTAGTAACTGGAATAAATTATTTTTGTGTTGATACCAGCCTGGAATATCTTCGCCTCTGATGAAAGAGCACCATTTGACATCCACACATACTACGGAATAAAAAAAAAGAGAGAATTCTGATTTACTAGATGTGGAAATGGTCCAACAGCATATCATCATAGACACAATCTCTGGGTTGAATCCTGGTGGCTGTCTTCTTAATGCCTTTGACCTTAGACACAACTTGGGGTATTTTCCCCTCTTAAATTCTAATTCTCAAGTTTAAAATGACGTGAATGGTCCTCGTTCTGAACTTATTCATTTCACTTTCCATGGATTTGTGTGCCCTCCTCCTGTACCGTTGTTCCTTGTCAATGTGGGCATTGCAGTACTGGACTGGGGAAGGAAGGCCTGTCATATATTAGTGTAGATGTGGATAGCTGCTGTGAACGGAAATGTACCTTTCAGTTCAGTGAAACAACCTTCTTTTAGTTTAGAAAATGTTAATTTATGGTTTCTTAATGCTTCCAGTAATGAGCGTGTGGAAAGAACGAAAATAATTTTCTTCCTTAATAACTGGTAGTGTGGGTAGAATGGTAGACCGTCTTCGCCAAGTTCTTGAATCGTGCATATTGCCTTGTAGGAATACTGATGACTGACTGACTGAAAAGATTACCATAATAATGCCTATAATTAGTTAACTTATAACTGAGTTCTCCACGACGAGTTGGGATCTGTCGGATCATTAACTTTCTGGTTGATCCCAATCCCAAATCGCATGTGAATGTGAAAAGCCAAAGTCATATCTATCTACTTACTTACTTTCTCCATTACAAATTCCAAATTGCATATTTTGCTAGTATTTGAACATACGAACAATGAATACGTACTTACTCTAAAATTATCTTTGAACAGCAGCAAAGCAATGTTAACCCTTTGTATGAATTTCACTAAAAAAAATCTTCTATAATTTTTTGCAGAAAAATGTTCATCGGAGGTCTCAGCTGGCAGACTAGTCCCGGTAAGCCATTTTGTGATACTTCTATCAACTCCTATGTATGTAGTGCTAGTAGCTGTCTAGGAGCTGTCTTGCTCTTGTATTACATGTTTCTGAATATTGAATAGTAAAATTCCCGGCTGGGTGATAGTGAAATATGATGAATAATGATGTATGGGAATTTTAGCGGATAAAAAGTGATCTTAAGGCTTCCTTGTATCTTGTTTTGTATAACGCTCTCATATTTCTACATATTTCTATTTCTAATATTCAGCTATAACTGGGAGAAAATACATTTCCCCATATGAATGCAGGAGGAAACAAAATAGTTCGTTCAATAAGCCTACGCATTTCCACTTCTATTGACTAAAGAGCTTTAGCTTTGGGTTTCCATCGAGCGCTATACTAACAACGCTTCGTGACACTGCATTTTTCTTGTGGAAAGCTAAACCTAGCTTCTCCATTTGGTGAAATATGATGCAAGGTATATGGAAGCCAAAGTTCAATCCGGTCTACCATTATATATATTGAACCTTATACATACTACACAGGTTCCTATTTCTACACCATTCAGTAAGACTCGAGTTTTTGGATTTTGGGTTTGGTGTTTGGTTTGATGATAGGATACCAAAAACCATGTACATTTTCAACAAAAAGTTGATATTCAGTAAGATAAAACCCTTCTGAATGTTTTGAGGTGACGCAGCACCTCGGTTTTACTTTTGACTATATTTCCAATAAAAAAACCTCCGACGAAAAGCGAGGATCAACTAGGCTGAAGCCGAAATCAATAGAATATGGAATTATATTTCTACTTGATTAAGCGAGCCACGTATTTAGCCATGCAAATTGTACAGTTTGAACTTACCGCAGAAACATTCGAGTGATTTTTCAAACAGGATGCTTAAGAACCAGGGCCTAAATTATTTAGATTTCTCATCTACTGTACGTCAATTTGGAATTACTGTAGTATGTTTATATGTTAGCATGACAAAATTTCGACTGCAAAACTGTAGTTTTAACAGTTTACAGGAATGACCGACGTTACATGTTATCCATGTAATGTAACAATGGCTTGCAGTTGTGTCGAGTTCATAAAACATGCCCATTCTCTTATTGCAATCAATGAAACCGAGAAACATGGATTCGACCAACTTTGCACAATTTTTGAACAGAAGAATGTCTTAATTCATTTAACAAACATTACACTGCTTTTTATGCGGAACAACGAACTCTCTGTGTTGTATCGAAAACCGAATTTCATCTCTCTATTCCCGTGCTGCCTGTCTCGGTTTTAAAATCGGTTAACCAACACTAGGAGTTTTAAAATTTAAATATTGAAAATGAAAACCCTTCCCTCCGCCCTTTCGAAAATTCATTTACTATACTATACAACTGAGTTCAATCTTTTTCAATTCTGAAACACTGACCTCATTGCCTTGCAAGTTGGTAAGGCTATCCAACTGAATTCACTTCGGAGATTATGACAGTTGATATTGAGTAAATATTAAATTAATCAATTGCAAACATGGAATAGTAGTTCGAGTTGAGTCGGACACAGGCATTTCGAACTGCTTGTCAATGACAAGAAATTCGGCTTCACTGAGCTATACGTCCCAAGGATTGGGGTGGGTCTTGACTCTTGACCAGTTATTTATACGCTACAATCTATATTTCCTCAAATATACGCCAAGTACGAGATATTCTCTAACCTCAACTGCTCTCCAAAGTGACACTTTGCCTGAAACACTAAAAAAGAGCTCTGTTGTACCTAATGATAAGTAGTGGGTCCTGAAAGCTACAAATTATTACTTACAATTTATCTGCTTCTCACGTTATTTGACCATTAGTTGAAGAGAAGAAGGGAGAGGGACTGAGGGAATGCTGGAATTAAGCCATGTGCTTCTAAACTTTTAAAAAGAAATGTCGTAATTTCATTTCGGATGAATGATGCTTTTCTTCTTCCTCTTTCACAGAGAGTTTACGGGAGTACTTCAGTAAGTATGGTGAAATCGCGGAAGTTATGGTTATGAAGGACCCGACCACCAGACGATCAAGGTACAGAAACTTTTTTTCTTGTTCTGCCATCTTTATCTCATAATAAATAAATTACGATGAGTTGTGTCTTCTATTTACTACGTTGTTTGGTCTCCTCGTTCCTTCTTCCCTGCCTGCCAAAAGTTTTTGGTTTGGTCATGCCGTACATTGTACAAGCTCCCAAACTTCGTTTCCAGACTCTTTGAATTGGTTTTTGTGGTATTGTAGTATTGTGTTCCTAATCAATCATGAGATATGAGCTGAATAACTTGTTTTATAGTCTAGTATCTCTGGAGTTGGGAAACAAGACAGGGAGAAAAACTATGTCCTGGTTTTTTGGTTTCGCGCTCAGGTTCATTCATTCATCTGGGATTTAGTTTGATAAGGTTTCCGGATTAATCAGTAAACTGCCAGGTACAATACAAAATACAGAGATTTAACACCTTGCATATATCCTGATGACATTTATTTGGCTTTAGTATTTGTTTATCAGACATGCTACCAATTTCTCCCACCTCAAAATACATTTGTTGGCCGCCGCCACCGCTTTCTCCCGCAGCCTCGGTATCGGTAGGGATTCTGTAAGTACGGCAGAGTACATGCGATTTACCTTACCCGCTTCAGATACAATTTTTAATTATTGAAATTGAGTTTAATAAAAATATAACTCAAGTTCAATTTTAATTCGGCCTAACACCTAAAATTCATATACATAGATACCTAAGCCATAAAAATATATTCATACAAAGGATGTATCATGGCACTCCGAGCAAAATACTGAAACATTTATAAGTTACAGCTACTGCTAAGCTCGACCAATTTGGTGATATTGATCCCAGAAAAGAACAACGTCACATATAACCGATTAACTCCGAGTCTTAAATAATTTCAGGACATATTCAATTCACACCGTAACTATATTTAACCGATTCAGGTTTGATATTGATTTCTGGTTGCGGCATACTAGACTTCAGCCGTACCATCAGCACACATGGTTTGATAGACTGAGCCCTCCCCATTAATCTATTTTCTGTTTACTTGAATAAACCGAGTAAACTTGGTTGAGAACTCCGACTCGTACAGGTGAACATATATTCGAGACGAGACTTGCTGGCAAATACTCAATTCTCAGTCATCGAACGTATAATTGATAGGAAATTAGCAATATAAATATAAATAAAGCGGACTTATCCGAATCGAACTATGGACACGCAGGTGGTTGCGGCGGCAGTAGCGGTTCGAGCCCAAATGGAAGCTAGCTAAGAACGCATATTCAAAAGATAGAGCGACGAATTTTTAAGATTGGCTCCGACTGTCTAGAACAACTATTTACATACTTGAACGAATTCTAGAGTTCTCAGGTATTAGGGGAAGATAGGAAGACGGGAAGAGTCAGAGTCAAGTCAAGTAGTTGAAAAAGCTTGGACTGCCAGATAATTATTCATGTGAACTGAATATTCAGTAGTTGTTGAGAGTGAAGAAGAATAAAAGGACTGAGCTCTTTACATATGTTTAAATATTGAGCTATAAAATCCCAGATAAGTGCAGGAGAGAGGATGCAGAGGAGCTTAACATGCAGATATTGGAGCTTACATATTTACTAGTCCAAACTTCAAATTCATACTCTTCTTCTTCTTCTTCTGTGTACCACCCGAAGGCCCATATGCAGATCTGCATATTTATGTGTGGACTTCGTCACAGACTATTACTTGTAGAACGACAATAGGAAGAGAGGAGAGAGACGATATTAGGCAACTTGGATCAGGTCTGTTTTCTATTTAGAGAAAAATCACTAAATATTTATGACGGGACGAGATGTGGGAATCATGTTAAGGGAGGAAGTACAATCAATACATGCACACGTTCGCGCACCTGAAGAATATTCGGAATAATAATTTTTGAAGGTTGATTCGACAGAACACGAAATGGCGTGGAGAGCACGAGAGCAGTGCAGAGTTTGATTGGGCTGTCTTGAGATTCAGTGACGTATCTACCTTCCATCTTACGTCATTCACGAATATGCTAGCAGCATTTTCCAGCTTTGTTGTTTCCGACTGTAGACTATCTCACAGTGGATTGCATAATTCATTTCATTCGTGCTTCCCTGAATCGAATCACCTTCAATCTCAATCACTGTTACAACTGCCTACTAATGACATTGACTATTAGCTGCTCAAATGTGTTTCGAGGGTTGTTTCACGAGTTTCTGATGCACAGGTCGAAATATTGATATTTCTCAGGCTACAGACTTGTAAAAAATTTTTACTAAAATTTTGAACACATTTTAACGGAATTATCGATCAAATAATATAAATCTTCCTCGCAAAGAGTCGGCCACACTAAAGGCAATTTCGGGGTCCTAAAAGCTTCCAAGATACAAAAAAGCTGGATTCACAAAATTTTAAGGCAATTTAGGGTTCACAATAAAATAAAACATGAATTATAAAAAAATCACATACAAGAAAGTAGGTTTGCACATAAAAAAATGCTCGCTTTTTTACATTCATTTTGGAATTTGAAAATTAGTTGCGAAAAAAAATCCAACCACCCTAAAACTGTAGGTAATTTTTACGGAATAACCCCATCCAGCAACTTTGGCGGTTTTATGCTATTGTATATCGCCATGTAGCATCAAGCATGATGTATCTCGTTAGGAGTAATAGCCTAAAGCTGAGGGTTACAGGGACGGTCAAAGTTATCAGAATTCATTATCACGTTGAATCACATACAAATTCAACTACATACTACAATAAAGCCAAGGGATTCTTCGAAATTATATTTCAAACCATCATTCATGTCACTCCGAATCCCCAATATGAAGCGGAAAAGCGCAACAAGCCTTATTAGAAATTCATTGCGCCACCAAATCCAATTTGAAAATTTCCGAAAACAAGTTAGAACTTTCTTGTTGACAAATTAAGTGATGTCAAATAAAATAAGAACAACTAGAGAGAATGACGAATTTCGTGACACCTCGGAATCAGAATAGACAATCATAGAGGAATGTTCATATGAAAAAGAAACATGATTTATAGTTCGGTATTTCAGCTATGTTCATGAATCGATAAGACTAACTCTACACTTTATCTGGACGTAAATCAGAGGAAAGAATGCATAGAAAATTATGAGTATAAAAAGTAATAAATAGAGCTGCCACAAGCCCTGATATCTACTTTGCGAATTCCGGACCTCCATTCCATTTTGTGAAGATAGTTTTACATGTCTACATAGATTTACCTAAAGAGGGACGAGGGCCATAAGCTCCTCGACTAGCCAAGCACTTTGGCGAGCATTATAGCAGATGGGCTAGTCGTCATCTCAAAGTAATATCCATCTCGGAGCGCTTAAGGTCCCTAGTCACTAGACCCTTTCCAAGAAGTTAAGCATCTCATTCATTTAGATGGAATTGGCCATGAAGGCGTAGTTGAGAAGACCAAGAAAGTAGAAAGTACTTGATGGTAATGAAGGAAAACGTCCAAAAAAAAAAGTGATAATTCTCCTAACATTCATTTTTTTTCTGATTTTTTTCCACAGGGGCTTTGGATTCGTAACTTTTTCGGAACCCGCCGGTGTTGATAAGGTGCTGGCACAGGGCACTCACGAATTGGATGGGAAAAAGGTAATTATCTCTCTGGAGTATTCGGATTAGAAGAGTTATGTTCCTTTTCCCCGTCGGTGACGTCGGGTTGAAGACTGGGCTGAGTGCATGGCATGGGCTGGGCTCTTTTCTAGGGAGAGTCTTGCGTGTGAAGTAAATCTTTCCCTTGAATTGGCTAGGTGGTGTAGATATTACCTAGAGTAATTCCGTCTACTGGAGAAATGAGGAGGTTAAGGGAAAAAAAATAAAGTATGAAAAACAATAATCGGAAGCCTAAAACTTGGGCATCTAGGGTGGAAATCCTGGTTTGGTTTTTTGGGAAGGTTTTTGCGGGTGTGTGCCAGACAGTGGTATGTTTTTAGATGAGTATAAATCCGAAGAGTGATATGACTTGTTCCCCACTGTGAATTGTTTGTCTTGGAAGGAACAAATGAGTGGAGGGAGCTATGGACTTGGTATTGTAGTTGAGAGGGAATAAATTTGATAAGTTGCCCATTGATGCATTGGACCAGAGCCGAAAACGCTTTGAGCACGAAACGTGGAAATGAAAAATGGAGAATTATGGGATTTTGGACTATCTACTTTCTCCCTTCAAATAAGGAAGAAGAAAAAAAAGTTAAAAAGAAGGAAAAGCAAAGAAAGGAACTCCATTCAATCTAGTCTCTGTGGTTTTCCTCGGCAGAAAGAGGTACTACCAACTAGAGAAAGCCGCCAAGACTTGAAGACTTGGCCAGACCCGTCCATTATGGAGAAAACTGCTCAGGCAAACTTGCCAAACTTTCTTCTGAAATAATACCTGGGCTTCTATGAATTCAAATGGGAGAGAGAAAGTTCAGTAACTCCAGTTGTCTGTGGATAACGCTGTAAGGTTTGAGTGGAGGGAGTCACCCAGATCCTACATCGTAGATTCTGGAAATCAGGGAGCATAGTAGGATGTAAGGCTGAATTTATGTTTGAAAGATTGAATCAAAAGGAGCATGAGATCATGACACGAGGTCCACGGTCCACACAACTGTCTTGTGACTTGACTTTTGATGTCTCCACTACTTCTAGAACGTCTAGTACAGATTCTGATAAGCGACTGATCCAGAATCCAGACCCACTAACAGATCATCTTCTCATTCTCTGGATGTCCCGGCGAGAGTATAATTACATAGCGTACATGGGCCACACTGGTTTCTGCGAGGGTTGTTCCAATTGTTCTAACGTATTGGTATAATTCGAGCCTCAAACTCAGACATCAACCTTCAACTTAAATCCTTGGATTTTGTCTGAATTTATACTACTTACGTAAAACGTAATACTTACTAAAAAAGAAGTTTTCAGGTTTGTTTAAAAATATATATATAGAAAGATTAGCGAGATTAGGTTTAGCTTAGTCAGTCCTCAACACATTGGAATATACAAGTGCGTTGATTCTACACTCGGTGGATCAATTTTACTAATATTTGAAAACATAATTTGTAAAGATCCGATAGATTTGTGAATCTAGTAAACACTAATAAATAATAAGGTAGGTGGTATGGGTATGCCTAGAGGAAACAATAGGTCAAGTCGCTAACTTAACTTGCCATATTTGTTGTACGTAAACTGTTTGAAAGCGTTTTTTCAATTCACATTCAACCTGTATGGTTGCCAATTTCTTTTAAACTATCTCCTCAAAGGAAAATATTTGCTATAGTTCTTGAAAGTAAAGGGTCAAAGGTCAAATTAAGTCAAATTGAAGACGCAATAGTCAAATTAAAAAGAAACAATGTTTACTTGAATAGTTGAACTCGCCGTAACCACATATGTATTTAGAAAGTTGCAGGGTAACCACTGGCTGGTTCATGGGAGCCACTCGTTACTTTAGGTAAAGTTAGGTTTGCCGAAACGCACGCAAGTGGATACCACGGGCCACGGGCAGTTGCCGAGTGTTCCCTAGTCCTGTAGGCGACTGAATATTTCGGCCCCAAGCTTTGAATTAATTTGCATGAATAAGCCTCCAGTATAGTAATAAATTACACTCCGTCCCTTCAATATTATTCGAGTTACTTATACAAAAAAGAGAAATTGCTAAAATAGTTGGAACAACCCTTGTATTTATTATAAATATTTGCTGGAGCATAGAACCAGAATTCCCAGAGATGGAAAACTGACTTGTCTGAATTTCTCTAAAGAGGATCATGTGAACTTGAGTTGTAGAACATGGAAACAAACGGAGAAATATTGTTACTTTAACGCATGGGAGGAGACGTAGAAGGAGAGCTCTGTGTACAAGGCGATATCTGGGAGTGAGTGTTTGAAGAGTAATCACTCAGGAACAGAAATTGAAAAGTAATTTTTGGAATAGAAACAAGTCGAACCACACGAAGGATGGGTTTTATGGGTTTGAAGGAAGGGAAATGAAAAGGAGCATGCAGAGGTTCCATTTTTCCAAATAAAATCACGTCATGGAAGATTAGGATAAGAGGGGCTAAATAAGTGATAAAGAACTGGGGAAAACGATCATAAATTGGGAAAAGTCTCCAGAGACTAGATCATCCCTAATCCATCCCCTTCTACTTCTTCGCCCTTTCTATTCTCATTTCCCAGGACTTCTCCAGTAGTAGCACTACTTTCTAGGGTGTGTTCCCGATACAGCCAAGGCCAAAACGTTTTCACATAATTGATTTCGTCATGACCAGAGGTAGGCTATTTATTTACAGACAAAACACCAAAACATCTAAATCTTCGAGAATTTTTATAAAATTTACCACCACCGACTAGATCATGCGTTGAGACAGGCCTCGCATGATCTACTCAGTGCTGAATTTCCAATGACCGATGGTGGTCTCCAGATTTATTTTACTTACCTTTTTCACATACGGATATAAAAAAGTAGTTATAAAATCCGGTGAAAATTTATTTTTGAACAATTTTTAGAGTCTTTGGAACTGACAAATCAGAGTCACTTAAAATCGCTCCTACTTTGGCGATTAAATCCCATCACAGTTGATTTAATGGGATTTAATATGAAACACGATTAAAACGATTTTCATAGAGAAAATCAAGCTTCTAATTAAATCTCACCACATCACCAAGGGATTTATTGGAACTTAGCAGGAACCCCATTTTTAGTGTCTTCCTTTTCCACATTGAACATAGGGCTGTGACTCTAGTCTAAACTAAATACAGGGTTTTCGAAAAATACATAGCCTATCTCTGTTCGCAACGGACATAAATCGTTTCCATTCCAGTCCAAATCCCAAATCCTTGTGCCATACTCTGGATTTGGTTTTGTGTAAGTACTTACTTGTATTTGACCGTAACCTGTTCACCCATTCAGCAAAAAAGGGTTGATGGTCAAATAACCATTTCCCCTCAACTCGGACGTCTGTTGGACCAGAGTCCGTCAATAAAAACAAAATTTCTCTCGACCAGGAGTTCAGGGTCATGACATATCGCAATCCTGTAGCCTATGAGAAATAATCCGCTATGTTCAAAGCAGACTTGACTCGAGTCGTGAAGAGGGGCAAAAAAAGAAGTCCAGTCCATGCGAATAAACTCTCATGTTGAGGATAATTATGAATTACACATGATAGGAAGGAGTATCGTATCAAGAAGTTCATGGTTCTAGCTTGAGTCTCCGCGGTAGTCGAAAGGAAAGGAAATGTAATGAAATAGGGGGGAAAAGTCAGTAATGTAAAATACAGATACTTATCTCGAATCGCGTAGTAGTAGGTTGCATGAGAGCAACAGTTCCGATAGCCTCGTCTTTATGTATTGTAAGAAACGAGTCCTAGTTCCTACTTCATTTTGATTCATAAAAATCCGACTGCCGCTCGGGGAAAATGTGTATTAACACCATTCCCCTTCCCGAACGTCGCTCAACTAATATGACCCTTAACGTAAGCTCACTTTTTTTGATTCTCCCAAATGACTCCGCGAGGGACTAAAAAATTTCAATTTGACGATATAAAGATTTGTACACTAAAAAAAACTAAGAGTCCGAAATGAGTTATGGCTGTGTGCTGGCTTGGCGTAGCTTTAAGCAGAAAAAAAACGCGTAGGCTCTTAAGGAGCAAAGTACTACTTGGCTACATTGAACTCTTGAGTGCATTTAGTTGAACCATTTATTCTACCATGAACAAGTACTGATTGAAGTAATTTTCGGGCCTTGCATGCCTCTGAACCACCGACGACCTGACCAACCAAGTCATTTTTTATCCATAAACTTATTTTCCCATCAACTGTTTTGTGTTGGTCGGGTGAGCCGAGAGCCAAAAGCCAAGCCAAGCCAGTGGCATCAGTCACAATTCACAATCCCACTTTTGGTTCTCTCAGTAAATGATGTGCAGTTTGTACGTACATACATGAAATGATAAATTTTTTGAGACAACGAGTGAGTTTAGCGGTTTTGCCATATTTTATTCCGGACTTGTTCAAAGTTAAAATTGTAGTTCCTGAGGAAGAGGCCAGACCAGTAGTGGACCTGAACCTGAAGTATGTAGTAAAACATAGAACATGGCCTGAAGTCTGAGGAGTTCCCAGTAGTTTGTACTCCTCTCTCTTTATTGCTCACGTCAATAGTCATTACCTCCCCGTTTACATGCACTTTGGGTTTATATCGAATAAGCTGAGTAAAAGGAGGATTCACATTTACTTGTAAAATTGGCTGGGACGAGTCTCTGGGTTCAGGCCTTTCCTAATACACTAGTAATCTGCCATGCATGGCGGATAGTGGACTCGGAAGCACGCAAAGGCCTCAGATAAAAGGTGCTATCTTTGGAGAAGTAGACAGAGTCCCGGGTAACACTACCACGGAACCGATTTGCATGTCAATTCCAAATCTCGTTACAACTTTCTCATGCTAAACCCAAGGAACTGGGTTGGGATGAGGATGGAAAGACGAGCTCATAGCGTAGGAACTGCCTATATGAGAAAAGGTGACGGAATCCATGCAGAGAAATGGTTGTTACTTATTTTACAATTAGATCCTCATGTGCAAGGTCACGTAGTTAATCATGCTTAGGCCTAGTTAACACTCCGAGCCCCTATACCTCTATTCCCCATTGCATGCCTTCGTTCTTACGTGTGTTCATGCAGGGAGGTATCACGTAAATTGGATACCGGAAAATTCTCCACCGGAAAATTTTTCCCCATCAAATATTTCTTGAAATTAGTTTGGCAATAAGCTATTCTTAAGTTCAGTCAATAGAAGCATGTTTTCAGGTAATACCAGCTTAAAACAAATTCAAATGCAACTGCACCATGTATATACCATGAAGAGCCATCCAGTCATTTGAACTGTAATACCTATTGTACAATTGCACAAGCTTCTGGACTTCTGTACTGTCGATACGATTTACCAGTTAGTCTATATATATATTTAATTTGCTCCCCAAAAATCTGATTTTCTATTTGAAAAATAAAATAAACAAGGTTGGCGA
>JAQFYU010001655.1:0-14079 GCA_034694905.1 Ceratophysella granulata
TATTGTAATCTCTATCCACAATGTGACAAGATTCAGTGCTGAGTAAGTGAGTGGTCCGCACTGATTCGGCGGAGCAGCTCGTGCTGAATATGGTTCTGGCGGTAGACAAGGCGTGACAGGGGAAGCTGAGACAAGTAGTGCGCCACGGACTTGGCGCTAGCCTTGGTTCCATTTGGAGTGCCTCCTGGAGGACATGGAATGACCGTGGGTTGTGCCATTATGTGAGGCTGCTTCGTCTGCTCAGAGCCGAGTCCGGACTCATAATGGAGTTCTGCCTGAGAAAGCATGAAATTCGAAGAATCCGACTACCCGGAGTGCTTGAGACAAAAGATTTAACTCTGTATCTAATATTCTCCGCTCATAAATACTCGACTAATCTCAAGCACAATTAGGGACTTTTTCTGGCGGAATAGGATTTGGGCTTGTCGGGATTAAGAAGCCGAACATCATCCGCCTTCCCCTTCCCGACTCCAGTGCTCTAATCAGGAAGAAATGAGACATTCCACAGTCTACGCTCGCTCCTCCAGGTCTACCTACGTCAACTCGCATACAAGGTGACTCAGGCACTCCAAATACACGAATCCATCTTAACAACAATGGATCTCCCTTATTTCCGCATTGACTCCGGTTCCACTGAGCAAAAGTATTGCCAGTCCCGCCCTGTACATGTGTTTCTGTATGAAGAGTGATCGAATATTTGTCGGTCCATTAAGTTGGTTGGAGGAGAGGAAGTTGGAATGGAGAAAGCTCTTCAATACTTTTTCCCTTCCTCCGATTCCACCCAAAAAGGCAGAAAAGGAACCGCATCTTTATGTTACTCTCTCCCAACAAAACTTAGGTGGACTTTTTCTTGTTAGACGGAATGTGTGCCTCTCAGCGCCTACGTCTACGTGCGTTCTAAGGACCAAAGGTCCCACTTCTACAGGCCTACGGTCTCAACTAATTGAGACTGGACCAAAGAAAAAAAGTTCATTTGGACTCGACTCAAACCAAAACTTTTGGTCCAACATTGACTCGTGGGCTTTTGAGGTTCTTTAGTTCTTACTTTGGTGGAATGGAGACTCATTCCAGTCAAATTCCCAATTATCATCCACTACACGTGATTAGACTCAGTCAGTCCTTCCTTGTCTACTGAGCTCGCTTTTCTTTGGCTCAGACTCAAATCCAGAGTTCTACAGGTGCTGAAGGAAGATGAACTGCTGCGCTGGAGTTCAGACAACCTGTGTGCAAGGCCAGAGCTTGATTTTGAGATGAACGACTTAGAAACTAGAAGAAGAAAGTATAAAAAAAGTGAGTTTCCGCCTGCCAAATAGCTTGTTCAGATATAATCCGTACAAATTCTTTGAAGCCTTCTTGTCAGGTCGATTTAGTTTACATAGTTCCCCTGCAGAGCTGCTGGGAGACAGAAGCTGAGTTACGGCTCAGGAAGAATGAAATGTTGCTTTTATTAGAGAAATAGAGACGACGTAGGTTGTCTGTCTATGAACTTCTGTGTTCGGATCTTCAGATTACTATTGCAGCTCAGTGTGCAAATACAGGCATGCTGCTCGAGAAAATATTCCTGCTAGCCACATTTGAACACTTTCTATTCGAGCAGTTCTCGTGAAGCAGGAAATTCTGGCACTCGTTTCTGATTCACTCGTAAATCCTGAAACTTTGGTGGGCTAATCAATTACTGCGACGAAAGGTGCAAGAACCCGGATTCCAATGGAGACAAAAAACTTTAAACTAAGTTCTATTCAAAAGTTGTTCGATCTTCTTCCTGAATTTATTGCTATATTCGGATTGTCTCTTGCATTTTGGTATCAGGACAACGGACCTCTGACATTTCTACTTCATTTCGTATCTCGTCCACTTTTAAAACAGGAAGCTAGGCAGTTCTTAAATTAGACTTTAGCCGATTTTATTGAACAACTAGCAAGATTTTGCTTACTTTTGTCGTCTTTTGCAGGATTCTCATGAACGAATGAACCGTTCCTGAACTAAAATCCAAATAAGAATGTAAAATATATATAGATAAATAGCTGAAAAAGATGGAGATTGAGTAAAAATTATTGAAATTGAAATATATTAGGAACCAAATCCCGACAATTTAAAGAAAGGAATAGATTCTGGTAAAAGTCAAATCCTAAATGTAATGCAAAACAAATATAATCGGTTCAAAAATCAAAAATTACCTGGAAATCTATTAAAAAAACGGCGAAAAAGACCAAGATCTCCAAAATTTCGAAAATCCCGTATAACATAAAATATGATTGGAAACTATTAATTAAAACAGCGTTAAAGATTATTGAAATCCCGAGAATTTGAAATTTCCAGCCAAAAAATCGGAAAAGACTTGAATACAGATTGGTAAGAAATGGAACAAATCGAGAAATTCTGTCCAAAGGTCAATTAAATTGTGGGGAAAAATCGTTTTGAGAAATATTCGAATATTCTGGGATGAATTGGAAGGATGAATATTGGGAGCTGGAGCCTTGGGGCTGGAAGGAAGGAAACTTTTCTTGTTGCTCTTCGTAAGGTGAGAGTATGTAGAAGTGGGACTGATGTATAATAAATAGTCTCTAATGGTGGAACCAAAGTCTTGGAAATATGCAGAAAGTTTATTTTTTGAAAGAAGAGTGCAGCGATGCAAGTGAGAATGCTTGTACTACTTTACTAACTTGGACTTGTCGAACTAAGAAATAATAAAAAGTGGAGGAGCACATAAAGTTGAGCACAACTTAGTTCATCTTCTTTTTCTCCGCTCCAGAACCTACAGGGAGGATCTACATCCAGGACAGGGCTCGGAGCCAGGAACCAGGGGAAAGTTGACAAATGGAGCATAATTAACAGGCAGAGACTTCTAGGCAAATATCAAAATATTTTAACCAAAACCCAAATCCAAGCCTTGAGAATGATGCTGCGTATTTCCAGATCGTACAGTTTACTAGTTCATTCCAAAGTGAGTAGCGATGAATGGGATTGCTGTGAGGAAGGTTAATTTGGAATTGAGTTAAAGCAGCGAGCGGTTGTAGCATCCAGAAGATCCGCTTATCTGATTCTGACTCTTCTGATGCGAGATGCATGGGAGGGATGTGTTTGTGGGTGGAGAGCAGAACTGAGGCACAAGGGGTGAAAGTTGATGACGACTGGGTTTCTCTAATGAGCGAGTTCTTGACTCAACACTTTTCCCAAAAGTAAACGGAGGATTCATGGAAAGAAAAGTACAAGTGTTGCATTTTTTGGATATTTTATATGACAGCCCTCTTCCCTCATTCCCCAAATGCTACGCAAAAGGAATTGTTGCCTTAGTATCCTTCCTTTCTCAATTTGAACTCAGAGAACAACGAACTCGTTGTTTTTACTTGTCGTCAATTTGGTTTTTAGGAAACTAAATTTTATTCTACATAGATCACAGCTAATTATCGATTTTTAGTGGTGGCGAACCACTTGATTTATTTACCAGTCACTGAATGAGCGACGAAACATCGATTGGACCCAGTAGTCTTATATGCTGCATCGAGTGTTAGTTAAGTTTATTAAGTTTGAAGAGGGCGGACGATATTTTGTAAATTAATGTAAAACCTAAATCTTTAATGCCAAAACTAGTATTAAATCAGGAAAGTCTAAGTTGAGGTATTAGACACATTGAATTCAAGATATGATATCTACTTGTCCCGACGGATGCATATCCTTTGAGATAGATTTTTGATAGATTTCTGATACGATGCAAACCATCTACTGGTTTGCCGGTGTACCTCTTTGTCATTTAGCTTTCTTACTAAACTAACTTAAACACTGCCTCCACCCACCTTGGCCTCCACCTCAGGGCATGTGATTTATCTCTATCTGATTCTTCCTTGCAGCATATAAATATAAGAAGTAGATCGCGTGATCTACACCGACGGTTGATCAATTTCAGATATAAAATATAATTTTCTCATGTACAATTTCCTCTCCTAAGTTCTTGGTATGAAGTTCTTGGAATAGACGAGGTAGATCACAATTTGAAGGCAAATGGCACCAATAGATTGCACTCAACAACTGTTAGCAGCATGAAGTGGATGCTACATACATAGAACATAGAACCACCCTATGTTTGGTGCAGGAGTGGAGTTTCGTGTCATTCTGAGTCTCTTCCTCCCTCTTCTCGGTTCCAGAACAAAAATGTATTTTTATTTAGAAAAGTGGGAAAAGACATTAAAAGTTTGTTTGGGTGGAGAAGAGGCTCTTTTTGGCTCCAACCCTTCCTCCGATCCCAATTTGAACATCTCCATACAAAAACTCATATTTCCCACCCTTTCACTCCCACCTTATCATACTCAACTTTCTAACTAGGAAAAACTTGGGAAGAAAGTGTTGAGAAGAAGGGTGTGATGCATAGACCTAGGGACTCCTCTCTCCAATTCATACATAATAAATAAGGAGTTTCTCCAGATAAGGCGAGTTCATGCAAAGCTCTTCTGTCCTGAATTGGGTTCTGAATTGGGTTCCAAATCAGTGCTTGTCTGCTCGGACCAAATTCCAGCCAAATGAAACCCAAGTGTTAATACTCATAAGAGTTCTGAAGATGCTTATATATGAAATATTAGAATAGAAAAAATGTGAAAATCCAGAATTCCCAACTTGAACTCGGGATTGTGAATATGTAAGGTCCGTTTTCATTTCCTGGGAAGAAGAGGAGGACTTGGACTCTTGAGTCATAACTTTCTGATCTGGAGTTTCCTCCGTTGTCCTTACCTGAGAACTGACAAGGATTCGTGGAGTGAAGGAGGTCGAGTGCCCACTTGAGCACCACCATCCTCTCCGTCCATTTCAACTTCTGCTTTTCAAACAGAAATACGGAATTCGGAATTTTGTTTGTCAAGTTCTTAGTCCAGCAGGATCTTATCCCTTCACCATCTCTCGATTTCTCGGAAGCTCAATTTTTGAACCGAGTTTGAGCTCAGATCATTCCCAATCTGTGTCAAACAAAATGTATTTCCATTCATTACAACCAGTTGGGCAAATTAAGAGCGGAGCAGTGATTTGGTCACAAGTAAACCGAACGTCACTGGTTCTGAGCTGCGAGTAAGCCAGGAAATCTGTCCAGATCCTCTGAGACGACGTCGGCAGAATCCGACTATTGAAAATGAGAGAGGCTGAGTAAACAGTGAGCATTGATAGAGATGGTCCAGTGTGAGAGTGTGAGTAAGCGTGAAGGCTCTTCAGATTCCAAAAGACGTCCATTCCACGGTTCGAATGAATGGGAAGAAGCCGAGTCAGGTCGAATTGCAGAATAAACCATTTCATCCCCTCACTTTCCTCTTTTCACACAATTCTTCTCAAATGAACTTTGGTCTACTAGCCTCATGCGGAGGAAAATGTTGGATTTACAATTAATTCCATTTTCCGTCCATGACCTGAGCATGTAACTCTCTTTAGACTCAGATTGTGAGACAGACAGGAGTGAAGTTGGGATGTGGAGTTTGTGAGGGACAAATTGAGAATGCTCCCCCATGTTGATTTCCGTCAGTCTATTAGCATTTCTCACTTTCCTGAGAAGATAAATGTAAACAAGAGCGAGCGAGCGGAGCGAGGATCTTTTTTCTGGATACACTCTATATTCAATCATCATTAATTCCCCGTTCATTTTTTACTCACGGATTCCTTCTTGAGTTGTACACAGAATTTCTTGGCAGGCTTTGGGAAACAGGAAGTTGAAGTTTGGATACTTCTCAAATCAACTGAGACCCAATCCACGCTCCAGTCTCAAGTCTGAACCAACTCAAACAAATAAGACTCAAATGCGAGCTTGTCTTATTCCGCATCTCTAAATACATTCGCAGAACCTCTACAAACTCAGCATTCACTCCTCCAACTGAAATTGCGAGTCAATAAATGCACTGTTTTCATTAATTTAAATATTTTATTTATTTATTGCGTATATTTTATACGGAATTCTGAGGAACCGTGTAGAAGCGTACTGGACGGTTTTTGAGGTGAACTGTTGGAATGAAGGCCGTTAACTGGTGGCATGGCCTGGGTGTAATGTGTCTTTAGTCCTGACTTTCCGGAATGCACCCTCGGTCTGACACCTAAAATATTCCCTCCATTAGTTTAAACAGGCAGCTCACTCTCGTCCCTACGACGACCATAAATTGGAGTCAGTGTGTGAACGAGGCCTCTCGTCTGATTTTTGGTCTAATCACACGTACAAATATAAACTTGCAATCAAGTTCAATGGACTCTCGACTCACGTTTCGCCTCAGTCATCAGCAGCCTCCAGGAATTAGGCACCCAAACTCCCAAACTCATTAGTGGCATTCCAAGCGGTGAGACACGGGCCTTCCACATCCGCTTCACACTTTCCGCATAAATCTCAATCTGCTCCAACTCACCCACCACTCTGGCTCAACTCACGCACTCTCCTTTGACCCATTGGCTCCTGACCTCAAATGGACCTTTGAGCCATTTGTACTTGTCCCTATCAAACCAAACACGAAACTAAGAGTTGATCTGGAAATATTGATGGCGTGTGCCCGTCCCACTGGAAAACCAAAATATCTCAACTCAAGCAGATTTTTCGACATTTCTATTCTGTTCCAACTTTCACAAAAATATTAGTATGCAAGTCTTATTTCTTATTTCTCGACAAACTATATTCATATAAAACAGTTTACAAACTATCTACAAAGCTTTTCGAAATGAAGCAGCGTTGTAAGCTTCTACTTCCATTCCAAGGCATTTCTGAGCAAATCAAATGGTTTGAAGAGGTCTTCGTAAATTAGTAATATAGCAAATGCGATTTGCCCAAGAATTTTTCTGAATTTTGTCAAAAATGAAATGAAAATCAAGCGGATGGATCACTAGTTTTGGCATAGTTTTTTAAAAATAAAATGAACTTCTAGTGTATTTAGAAAAAAAGAGCCAAGAACAACCATTTTGTCCAAAATGTGTTCAAAATCTTTGCTTGCACATCAGAAGTGCCATCTTGAGCAACTGATTCGCTCGGCCTACTTGTCCATGCTTTGATCTCCAGGAACAACAAAGCTTGAAATATGGAGAAGCAGCATTTGGTACGTGAGTGTGTTTATCATGCTGAGTCGAATATTTAAGTTGTGCCTGACAAGAGCCTCCTCCTCTCTGAATATTCCATCTAATCCGAACAGATCCCATTTTATTAGTCGGCCTATCAATCCGGTTCTGTCCTTAATTCCTGTTCCACAAAGTAGCCGACTCCAAGTTTGATAAGACAGGGTCAGTTTGTGGAGACCCTTGAGTGCCCAGCCTTTCCTTCGGACTGGAGATGAAGGGATGCCGGGTTTCCACTCATTATTTCCACGTCTTCTCGGGCTCATTACGGAACAGAGCTTGGGAGATAAGAGCACGTGATTAGTCCACTTCGTCTTCTTCCACTATTCCATTTCTTGGGCGTTTTCCTAATGAGCTTTGTATCAATCTCCGGACCATCTACAAGGTGTATCTCTCTCTCTCTCTCTGCATCAGAACAAGCTTCAAGAAGACCTGTTCCGAACGGATCACACGTTTGACTGGATCCGAGATCTACGAATCCGAATTTCTTGGGTCTGGAGCATAATTGTTCTGTTTGGGAATTTCCCGGTACTCATGTTAAAATAGATCTTGTTTGGATCTCAAGGTAATGCACTACATAGTCCAATTTCGAGGAATTTGAGCGATAAATTTTAAAAGATTTTGCGAACAGTTCATGGAGTATTATCATTTTAGGATAATCCTTTAATAGAAACACACGAAAAAATGAAATGAATCAAATCGTCTTGAAAAAAAACTCAATTTTCGAACGAAAGCCCAAAAATGGTAATATGCCCTTATGGTAATTACCTTATGACCTTAAATTCTACAAAACATGATTGAAAGTGGATAGGCAGAATCCGAATCTGGGTGGATTCGGAGGAGAAGCTTCAGAGGCTGAGCCAGAGCATTACGTGAGCCTACTTTGTATTTGTTGGTGAGATAAGAGAGTGGACGGACAAGATCTTAAACGGAATACATTAAGTAGATTGGGATGTGAGGGAAATGAGGCCTTGGTCCATTCAGTGAGGCAGAAAGCCGTATTTAAGGAGCCTTAACGGCCTTTCCCTCTCCGCTCCTCCTTCCGCTTATCTAATCCAGAAACACTCATGAGCACAACTGGAGCAAAGTTGACTTTCAGGGAGGGCCTCACACTATGCACACAATGTCTTCTCAGCCTTTGTCCACTACTCATCCTCCCCACCATTTCCTATCTTTACATTCTGAACAAAGATGAAGCTTGTTCCATTCAAGGTTTTCTACGTTCAGATGGCATCTGAACTATAAGACAACACATTTGAAAACAATAATATTCCACCAATTCTGGACCCGTTCTTGCCAATTTCGCCACCACAACAACCTGAAATTTTACTCAATTTCCCGCTTATTCTTAGCCTTTTATTCGGGAAGAAGTATGGAAGGTAATAAGGAAGAATGTGAAGGATCAGATGAGTTGGTGCTTGAGCCTGGTTCTTTCCGTTTATCTCCTTTTGATACGTTTCCACTTTCTGGTCATCTACTAACAAACATTTGGTGGAAGATGAGACTATGTAGTCTTCCTTCTGTCTCAAACTGTTGACATGAGGTTGGGTGGCTGAGGGAGACTTGGTGGGACGGAGATAAGAACTGTGCCTCCAGGCAGATAGCGGATTATGACACAAGTGTTTTTTCCTCAAATTGGAAGTCTCCAGATGAAATTCCGCCGTCTTGTACACTCAGCCTCACTCAAAGTGAAGAGGACTACTTGGGATGCTTGGCCAAAATCCTGATCCAGAATTCAGATTGGCATGGGAGCAGTTACTCCAGAGGGAGCTTATTATGACCTATCTCTGGATTTAAATGTTCCAATCTGACCCCAACGCCCAAAACCCAGAAAATACAAAACGGTGTTTGTTTGGTTTGGCCAATTTTCAGAAGCCTGTCATGGGATTGGTGAGGATTCCTGTAAAGATTTGGATCATTTTCAAACCATTCGGTCTTGAGTTGCCATGAGCAACCCATGAACATGATAGTTGTAGCTGAGTGGCAGATTGAATTTTGGGGTGCTGGGAAGTTGACGACAAGGATTCCACCCTCGGATCTCGATTTTATCTGTGCAGAAAGCCAGAAGGTCTGCAGGCACTACTTTCAAGTTTTGAAGACGCATAATCGGATGCCTGATCCAAGTCTATTTCGAGAACCTTCCCAGAACCCGCTCCCTTCCCCTCCCACCCTTCTTCTTCCTCTTATCCTACGCCACAATTTTAATACGTTTATTACTATTATTCTAAAAGACTTCTTGTCTGAAAGGTGGACCTGACAGAATGAGATCCCCATGAACTATAGCCTACTGAATTAAATTATTCGGTTCTTGAGAAAGACGTGGAATGGAAGCCCATTGTTTTAGTTCCAGTCGAGTGTTGAGGGAGTGGAGATGGATTGTAGAAAAGCAGACCCTTAGGAAAGTCAATATTTGCATAGCATAACAGGAGTGGCTCTTGGTCCAGAACCTGAGCAAATATTGTTCCCAAGTACCGTCCACTGTCCAGTCCACTCAAGTTCAGAACACAGAAGCTGGACATTGATTATTGTTTTTCTCAAATTGGGATTGGGTTCAGCGAAGTGGCGTTCTCGGGTTTCCACTCACGGGCAGAACATTTGTAATTCAATTGAAACAGTTATTGTGCTAAGGCGCAACTGCAGCGTTGCGGTTTAATCACGGGAATTTCAAAATCATCGTCGAAAATCAGCAAAGCATTATGTAATGTAAAATACGTCAAAAGCAAAATCACTATTTTTGAAGATATGAAATTCACAAAATGAACAAATGAATTAAAGTCGAGATTTACATTGGCATTTATGTTCTAAAATCACCAATTTATAGGGGAAATCACGATTTTCAAATATATTTATGAAGATCACAATTCTATAGTCGAGATCATTAGAAAGAACAGGATTTCAAGGTTACTGACATTTTGAATTAAACGACCTCACCATCCTCGGCAAAGTACTGGTATGAGTGTTGCCTGTTGTTCTTGAAGTCACAGCTGTTAATGTGACAAGTTTTCCTAGTTAAACCTCCCTTTGAAGCAAAATCCAGAAATGTCGAATCATGACAATTCCATTTAAAAATATCTAAAATGAATTTTAATGGCACAAAGGAGCAGAGGACCCATGAAATTTGAGCTTTTGGAATTAAATGGAGAGCCGAGTATTTTGGGTTGCAAAGTGTTTGGAGAAGTGGCTGCTGAAATAAGAGTCTAGTCGAGGCTTGCTTGTATTGCTCGTCATATTCTAAACGGAGCAGCTGGGTCTGAGTTAATTGTTGAGCTGGAGTGGAGGACTCGAGTGGAGAGTGTCAACTCGGGACTGAACTTGAAGAATCAAGTTCTTTTATTCTCCACACTCACATTTTTGTGCGTAATTTGGGTGAGTTCCCCTCGACTCAATTCCATATTTCTGTTGTTTCAGCTGCTTCCATTTCTGAGTGAGTCTGGGCTGGGGTCCGTCTGTCTCCCTCTGTCTCTCCACACCTCCAGACACACGGAACGAAGCTCACTTAATTCTCCATTTGCCCAAGAACCAGAAACACCAAAAATCACTTTCTTTAAACGACCCACTTTTCTCAATCTTCACAAACAGATTCTCAAACTGGTAAGTTAGAGCTCAATTTACGAGATGACTATTTTGGAACATCCTAATTCTGGACACAGAACCAATCCTCCAGTCTTGTCGACGTCTCCAGCATGTCATGTGATGTGAGGGAGTGAGTGGGAGAGAGAGAGTTGAGAGTAAAAGGCCTCAAGCCACCTCCGTCCCTTTATTGGCTTCAAGCCCCCCATCAACTTTCACTTTGAGTCCTCTTGTTCGTCTGAGTCTCCGTCTGTCCAGAAGCGGTTCCTTCCTTCCAGAATTCATTCCAGACGAAGGAGACGGTGGACTTTGGGGTGGAGCGGATGTTGGAGTTGGTGGAGCGAGCGGTGAGAGGCCGGGGAGTAGAAAGTCAGTGCTCAAGTGAAGAGAGACGTCTTTCATCTGTCAAAATATTTTATTTGATTCTTTTTCTCCCTTCCGTCCTCGCTTGACACGAATTGTCTTCATCCATTCCAGCACAAAAGAAACCTTTTCTTAATCTCATTCAGAAGAGACGACTTGACTTTCCACTCCTCTGCCTTCCTCCTCCTCTCCACACACACCTCCACAACCCAATCCACAAAAATGGAGAAAGTAGGCAGAGCAGAACTAAAATCTAAGTTTTAATGAAGTTGAGATGTTAAATATGAAAATATTTGGACTCTGCGTCCCACTGTGTCACCCTGTACTCCTGGCGACCTAAAGCTTTCTCGGTCGTTTCATTTTCGAGAGTGTCAGAGTCAGTCAAGTGGTTCGCTTTGCAGAATAAGTAATGGGCAGAGGTTCTTTGAGATCTGCAGGTGGAAAATTGGGAAAAGAAGAGACGAGGACGGTTCCCACTAAATTCTGGCCAAGTCTCAAATGCAAAAAGTGTATTTGATGAGAAAGTACTGAAGCGGCTCGAGTCTTCTGCTTCATGATGAGACCAAGAAGCACCGAGGTGTACTTCTGCTCATCTTCATATTACTTTTCTCCTTTCCCCTCTTTTCTTCTAAAAAGAGGACATTTCCTCTTTTCTATAAAAATAATAAGGAAGATGGAAAG
Organism: Ceratophysella granulata; assembly: GCA_034694905.1. Classification (NCBI taxonomy): domain Eukaryota; kingdom Metazoa; phylum Arthropoda; class Collembola; order Poduromorpha; family Hypogastruridae; genus Ceratophysella; species Ceratophysella granulata. The sequence goes on from JAQFYU010001655.1 coordinate 11,671, forward strand.
TAATATCTTCTTCAGTCCATCTCAAGCGTGTCTAATCACCTAAACACCCTCCACCCTCCTCTCCCTTTGAACACTTCTTCCTAACCGCTTTCTTCCCTCACACTTCCCTTTCACTACTTCCAAAAAATAAAAAAAAAATTTAAAAAAATGAAAAAATGTTTCTAGACATGGCGGTTCTGGACCATCCAGAAAAAATCTGAATCTTTCTCCAAATAAAACCAGGTCATTCTGGTTAAAATATGGACATGATAGAAGTCGGTTGTAGAAAATATTCGAGAATTAATCCGTATGTTTTGGAGGAGTCAGAAGTCACGATGACTCAAAGGTTGGGATTCTATTCTTTCGAATTTTGATTCTGATGGATGCATTTTGGAAAACAGGATGTTTTTATGGACAAAATGTCATATTTCATAAGACACCTCTGGTTTAGAATGCGGGAGGAGAAGAAGAGGCAGTGAGGCGTGAAAGTTGTCTTTTCCAATGGTGAATTTTTGGTGAGGATGAGATGGTTGGCGAATGTCAGTGGCTCCTGGCTCTGTCGCCTCTCACATTCCTTCGGGCAGAAATTGAAATCCAATGAAGAGCTGAATTCAACCAAATTGCTCCATGATAATAGACTCAGAGCTCTTCTTCATGAACTCAGGTGACGGGCAGGATCCACTTTCCCAGCTCCACGGTCCGTACTCAACTCATGTCGTTGAGTCAAGATATTTGGAACTAGGAGACTCAGGAATCTTTGCATTTTTTGAAAATTTAATTAGCATGGACCAGATTGACGCAGTATCATCTGCATTCATCAGAATTCATCTGAAGCCCAGCATCGCCATCTGATGTCCGCCAAAGTCTGAATTGAGCAGGCGGGCGGAGATATTCAGACTGAACCATTAAGCAATATGAGCTAGAGACCTTCGGACGATGTCACATGTGAATTTATGGAAGATAGAGACGCAAGTTGTGGGACATGCAGGTGCTTTGCTCTGTGGCGTCCATATTGTTGGGGCAACGGAAGTATCCGTCTTCGAACTTTGTTTTTAGAGCTGAGTTCTGAGTTGGAAGTGCGACAGGGTTTACCGACAAAACACCCTTTTTTTCATCATGTTCATTAGTTGAGTTACTGGATCTCCGTCATCTGTAACCCTTACGCCCTCCGTCCTTCCTCAAGATCATGTCACACCGCCTCTGCACAAGTCTGTAGTCTGTCATTCAAAGTTGTTAAAACTCACACTCCAGAGGAAACAAATCCCATCGCAATTAAGGTTCAAAGTGTTCCATCTCAAAATATTCCGATTTCCGTCTGCTTTTCAGTACAAGGTGTTCTTCCAATGCATCTTGAATTAGTAAATTGTGGGATGAAGAGGGTGAATTTAGTTGACCCGATGCGACCCGGGGCTTGAAGCTCAGAGGAATTCTGAGTCTCAAATGTCTGACGTCTAATGAGTCCAGGAGGACCACCAAGAACTTGAGTACCTAGTGCTGGAGAACATCCCGAGAGAAGGATGAGGCGAGGAGTGAGACGTTGGGGAAGACTGAAGCAGGAACGGGAGATGAATTATTGTCTAATGTTCTCAGATTAGAGATTAACTGGGAACAACGTCAGGACGAACGGACGGAGGAGCATATGTGGGACATACGCGCTCCCAACATGTACAGGGTTGTTCCCAGTTATCAGTCATTGACATGAATCTAATTGAATCCAGCTCTCTTGACAATTGGAGTCTGAGGAGAGTAAGTTCTGTGAGTGATCCACCCTGCATTCTAATTACGCATTCGTCTGAATCCCCGACTTGGAGTTGGAGACAGGATGAGAGGGACTCAAGGGTTGGAATATTCATTTTTTAGAGACGAGCAGAAACGAAAAGGAGAGAGGAAGAGGAGATACAGGAGTTGTGTGCAAAGCGTTGTTTGTGGGTTGGAAGGACGACGGTTCGTCTCCCGGTGATCTAATGTTCAGAAGGATGTCAGTAATTATTTTTATTATTGCTTCTTCGTCCCGCCTCCAGCAGGAGTCGGACGAACATTATTGTCCTCCCAGGCCTCTTGGCCACTGAAAGAGTCAAACTGGCCTGAGGGCCGGTCGGTCTGAAATAGATTTTGGAACATGCAGGTGAGGCGATGCTGCCAAATCTGCTAGAGCCAGTCCGGTCCTGAGCCCGGTCCTGAGCCCGGTCCCTCGCTCTGTGAGTGTATTAGTTGGTTTGGGATTTGAATTGTCTACCTGCTCATTAATTGAAGACGTCTCCAGCCCAACATCATCATCACTCCGAGAAGAGACTCGGGCTAATGTGCCTATTGTTAGGAAACGACCATTATCTCAGTCCAGCAAATGCTACCAGCTACCACATGAACCCTACACCACTATCCACAGTTCCCGACGATCAGAAACGGAAGGGAAGGTGTGTAAAATGCGGA